>OX438773.1:241589-535762 GCA_949316455.1 Acleris holmiana | reverse complement strand
GATTACTTAATTAAACACAAACCCATACATTTTTGGCGTGACTTATATGCATATTCATGCCAAATTGAAGCTTTCTAGTAGGTACTAATAGTCTTTGCACTAGGCTGCGGACGGACGGACGGACATGGCGAAACGATAAGGGTTCCTAGTTTGACTACGGAACCCTAAAAATCCATCTAATTGTTTAGGAGCTAAAGTCCCACAGCCAAATACATACATACGTTAAACTAATAACTCCCCTTTCTTGGCTTCGTCGTTTTAATAACACACAATGCAAATATTACTGACTGACCAAAATGACCCAAATCACGTTAACGGTAAAGACTCTTACCTCTTAGATGATAACAAAAAGAGGAAGATATTTAACCAAGCGCGCGGGCTTTACTTTGAAATCTGTAATTCGAACTTCGGATTGCCCCGTCACTTGTTTGCAAATTAGTTACACATTGAAAGCAAAGAGATAGCAATGGACGAAGTTCGAATTACGGATTTTAAAGTAGAGCCGCTGCGCGCCTCGATATAGGTGCTGAGCGCCTAATCCGAGTCAGTTGTCCGGCCGCAACCGACCACTTAACACGTGATTTATTTATTTATTTATTTATTTATTAAGGTTTGCCAACAGGAAAAATACTATAAAACTTACAAACTAATTATGACATTTCGTTTATATTGATTGAGTATCCACCCAATTACAGGCAAACTCAGCATGCATTACAATTTAACGCTTATTATCTAGAAGTTAAACATTCTAGTAGCTACTATGTTATTCACTAAACAAATACAATACAAATTCTTAATAAGTCCAAGTGAAGAAACTATTTTGCAATCGGCACTCAAATTAGAAATTAACCTTGAGTTTGTATAAATATGTTTTAAACTTATTTAGTGACATGTTTAATATATCAACCCTATTGTGTATGGAGGCCGAAAATGAAACACCAACATAGATTTAAACTGAATTAAAAGGCGCTCGCGTCCGCGTGTCATAGAACAAAATGGAACTGGCGTGACTAGTATTTTTGAGGTTATGGTTGGGAAGAATTCGTCCGCGAGCGCCCTCTAAAGATTTATTTACGGCATAATAAGGCAAGGCAAGTAACAGATGGCGTTGCTATGCACTTCATGACTTAAAACTAACATTACAAAGTATACACACAAATGGATAGGACCTCAGGTATTTTGCAGATGTGTAGGTTTCCTCTCAATGTTTTCCGTCAACGAAGATGATGCCGTGATTTACATACTAAACAAAATAAAATATGAAAACATAAAAATAAAAATGTATAAAATGGGTCGTATCGTGTACAATCCCGCCCCCTAGTGCTGAGACAGCACTACTAACTATCAACAGGGGACAGTAAGGCGACGCGTGTGACAGGCCGACGCAGCGGTCCCAAGCGCGTGCGCACGTCTACGACTCTCACGCGGCCGTCACGGCCAGTGTGTGTTGCGCTCACCACCCCGTGCCGCCAGGAACCGCGCTCTAAATTGGGATCGACAAGTACGACATAGTCCCCCACTTTTAAAGACCTAGCCTCTTTGGTCCATTTTTGCCTAGGTAAAAGTGTCGGCAAATATTCCTTTGTCCATCGAACCCAGAACATGTCAGCAAGCCGCTGGGCTATGTGCCACCGTTTTCTAAGACAAAGGTCGACGTCTGCGTACTTACCAAAGGAAGCTCCAGTCGACGAACAACCAATTAAAAAATGGTTTGGAGTCAAAGCCTCTGGGTAACTAGGGTCCGTTGAAACGTGCGTTATGGGACGGCTATTAATTAATGCTTCCACTTCGGCAAGAAGCGTGGATAATGTTTCCGGGTGTGGGGCGCGTTCTTTTAAAACGATTTTTAAAGCTGTTTTGACTGAGCGAATCATCCTTTCCCAAGCGCCTCCCACCTCCGGGGCCCCGGGCGGAATAAAATGCCACTCAATCCCCCTCACTGACCCGTCATCACGTAATTTATTTAAATTTAAGTCCTCTAAGCTCCTTTTCAGTTCAGTGTCTGCTCCCCGTAGGTTAGTGCCATTATCAGAGTAAATGACACTAGGTGTTCCTCGACGGGCTGACATGCGTCTAAGCGCCATTATTGCTGAATCTGTACTAAGTGTTTCCGTCAACTCAATATGGATTGCACGGATAGTAAGACACGTAAACAGCATGCCATATCTCTTTTGTCTGCCACGACCGATTGTTGTTTCCATTGGGCCAAAGAAGTCGACTCCACAACAAGAAAATGGACGTCGATTATGCTGCAAACGTGCCGAAGGAAGATCGCCCATGCGCTGCGGCTGGGGCGCCGCGCGGCGATAGTGACAGAACAGGCAGCGCGCTGCGACGCCGCGCACGGTCGGGCGCAGTTTGACAATCCAGTAAAGCTGCCTCAACTCGTTAACAACATGCTCATTAGCTACGTGCATGGCACGTCTATGGTAGTGCTCGACTAATAGGCGTGTGGTTTTATGTTTGCCATCTAGTATGGCAGGTCGTGTCGCAGTCACGTTAACTCCTACGACTTTATCTACGCGACCACCTACACGAAGGATTAAGTCACTATCAAGATACGGTGTTAGCTTTATAAGACGACTGTTCGACGGTAACGGTTTTCCGTGAGCTAAACACGATATTTCCGTGGCGAACGTATCATTTTGACATTTTCTAATAATGTGTTTTTCAGCAATCGTCATTAATTCTTTATGTAAATAAACTGTTTCAGGATCTGATTTATTCACTCTCTGATTACGGAGTTCTTGACATTTTTTTATGAAATAAACAACTCTTGCAGCGGTCCGTAGAAGTCTGATCCACGAGGAAAAACGTTCTTCATCAGGCACAGGTAAGTAGTTATTTTCTGTGGTAACTAAATTAACATTTCTTTCTTCACAGGTTGCCTCATCGATCACCTTTGAGTTCTTCAGGTCCTTGGGCCAGCGGTCCTCAGGCTGTCGCAAAAATGCAGGGCCTTGAAACCACGTATCGCTGTACTTTAATGGCGGAGACTCGGTTTTCGTCGCCACGTCAGCTATGTTCAGAGCAGATGGAACATATCGCCACTCATTAACATTTGTGAGCTCGTCGATCTCGCCTAGTCTATGTGCAACAAACGTTTTGTAACATCGTGGGTCACTCCGTATCCATTGAAGGACGGTGCTGGAGTCAGTCCAGAAGAAGCGATTACTAATTTTTACGTCCTTTTGCTCTGTTCCTATTGTTTGAGCCAGACGGGCACCGAGCAGAGCTCCTTGTAATTCAAGCCTCGGAATCGATACTGGGCGCAAAGGAGTCACACGACTTTTACTGGCTACCATGCAAACAAGAACGCAGCCATCCGCGCGGGTAAACCGCCAATATAAAACCGTGGAGTACGCTTTGATCGACGCATCGTTGAATATATGTAGTTGAGTATCTACAACCTCGCCGCCGGACGCCGAGCCGACCGGCGACTCGTAGCACGGCGCCCAGGCGCCGGAGCGCAGGCACCAGCGTGGGATGCGCAGCGCCTCCAGCTGACTTAACTCAATGAGCCACTGCGTCCAGCGAGTATGTTCTTCTGGACGGATGCGGCATTTCCAATCGACACCACTTCGATGTACATCTTGAAATAAAATTTTACTTTTTATAGTAAATGGGGTTAAAAACCCGTGAATGTCATAAACTGACATAATTATACTTAGCATTTGAGCCTTTGTTGGTGCTATGCTACCATTTAATATCTCAACCGGAATTCGATTTAAAGATACTTTTATACTAAATGTGTCATCAGCGGGATGCCACATCAATCCTAGTGTGCGCTCAGTCGTGTTCATGGCTCCGTCTTTAAAACGAACTGCTGACTGCGCGAGCGCCTCGTCGGGGATAGCCTGCAGTACTCGCTTACTGTTGCTAGACCAACCACGTATCTCGAAGCCGCCGCGGTTATGTATATCAGTTATTTCGCGAATTAATTTTATGGCATTCTGCTCACTTTTTGTAGAATAATAACAGTCATCCATATAATGAGAATTAGTTATAACGTGAACAGCTTCGGGATACTGGTCCTCATATTTCATTGCATTCTTGTTTTTTATATGTTGTGCTACGAATGGAGAACAGGTCGCGCCAAAAATTAAACTTTGCATAACATACGTTTGAAGTGGAGCCTTGGCAGACGCTTGCCATAAAAATCTAAAGACGTGCTGATCCTCGGGGCGAATTTTAATACGCAAAAACATATCTTTTATGTCGCCTATAATTACGAATTCGTTCTCGCGAAACCGCAGCATGATGCCCATTAACGAATTGTACAGGTCGGGCCCCGTGAGCACGAAGTCGTTCAGGCATTTGTTGTCGACCCGTGCCGCGGCATCGAACACTAGACGCAATTTACCAGGTTTGTTTGGGTTTTGCACCCCAAAGTGCGGGATGTACCAGATGTGGTCGGCCGAGAGTTCATTATCCTGTAACTCACGCGCATAACCCTCAGTTACTAACTTATTAATTTCTTGTTGGTACCTATTAGCGTAAACATTGTCTTTCTCGAACTTATATAATAATGATTGCATCCGAGATCGTGCATAGTTATAGGTACTAGGCATGGTGAACTTATCAGTTTTAAAAGGTATGCCCACCTCCCAGCGATTACCAACTTGACGTGCAGTTTCATCAAGAATTTGCAGAGCACGCGAATGTGCCGTATTGTCGCGACGTAAGGTTGATACTCCTATGGACTCTAGACTAAATGTATGCTTAATTAGGTCATTCAATGCATTGGTGTCGTATAAAGTATTGTCGATCCCATCATTAGAGTAAACAAGATGGCAAATAGGGTGACTTACGTGCGATGTGGAGCAGTGAGCGCGACCACAGTAGCCGTGTATGGACCATCCCAGGCGACAGCGAGTTGCATACGGTGCATTTCTTCCACCGTGAATCACTTCAAGTGGAGCTATAATAAAATAATTATCCTCGCCGATTAGCAAGCGCGGCACAATATATTGTTTACAAACAAGATCTTTAACTTTTGATAACCTGTTACATGACATTTTATTAATAACTGTTAAGTCTTGTGCAGGTAAATTTAACTTTGAAACTTTACGAAAACTGATATCATAGAACTTATTGTTTTGTCCAGCTATGTTGCCACGCACTTTTGGCGCATCTGACTGATACACTTCGAGACCGAACGCATCTATAAACTTAATTGCACTAGTACTCTCGCAATTTAAACCAAGTTCATCGGCTAAGTCGGAGTCTATAATTGACACAGACGCTGCGTCGTCAAGTAATGCGTAAGTTTGTATTTCACCTGCGGGTCCGCGCACTTTAACCACCTTCAGCATAACGTTCCCTTCGGGCGCCGACGCGGTGCCGCCGGGCGCCGCGATGTGTGCTACCGTAGCGTTGGCGGTGTCTGCGCGCGGCGGGTCGGCTGGCGGGGCCGGCGGGAGCGGCGCACGCGGCTCGTCGTTACACACTTCGTCAGTTTGCGGCCTTTTCCAATGTAGTAAGCGATGGTGTGCGAGGCCACAATTGTCGATGTCGCACACTGGCGCTGTGCACGTATCTTTATCATGACGTGCAACTAGACATCCGAAACACAGTCTTTGACTTTTAATGAACTTACACCTATCTCTGCGCATCGTGCGTTTAAAGACACGGCATTCGGGCAATGTGTGTTCTTCTTTGTGACAAAATTTGCACTTATTTGACTCAGCGCGCATAATTGAAAGTACCGGCCGAGTGTAGCGATTTTTTTCTTCGGGTCGCTTTACAGGCGGGTCGCTTGGCAAAGTTTTTTTACAATCGCGCATTTGAACAGCTCCAGCAACTGTAAGCATTTCAGCTTCTCTCTTTAAAAATTGTGCTAGCAATTCTAGCTTTGATTCACCGGCTTGCAATTTATCATAAGCGAAATCCGTCCATTTTCCCAATAGTGTGCTCGGCAGTTTAGATGCAACAGCTGACGCGAGCTCTGGGTTACGTAAGTGCTCATTGTGGTTAAGGGCACGGATAGTGGCTATACAATTGTTTACTTTCATGGCAAAGTTAATCAAATCTTGTTGATAATAAATAGGCAGTGGTGGTAACTTACGTAGTTGCGAAGTAATATTAAATATTATGGTCTCAGACCGTCCAAATTTTAGCTCCAGTGCTTCAATAACTGCTGCAGGCGGAGTGTTACCAATTAAAAGGTCAGTCACTGCTTCTTTGGCTTCGCCTCTCAGTGCACGTCGAAGTCTGGAAAGGTTCTCGTGATCAGTAAAACTGCATGCAGTCGATGCTTCATCGTAAGCACTTTTAAAATGTAGCCACTCGATGCAATCTCCACTAAATACAGGCAGGTCACGCGGAGTGGCGAGGCGGCTCAGTAGCCGCTGCTCGCGATGTGATGCCGTCTGGTCCATCATGTTCTTTAGAGTGCTAGCTAACTGCAGGATGCTGTCGGCGGGGTCCGTGCGCTGCGCGGGGGCTGCACAGTCGGCGAGGGGCGCGACCGGCTCGGGTTGCACAGCCGGGTGGTGCTCATCAACATCCTGGCCTTGGTCGGTGTTTAGCCAGTCGGAAACTCGATCAGGTGGGACATCACTTTGGCTCGCGACTTCAGATTCTTCATCCTCAGCGTCAACGACAGCCAGGTCTGCTTCGAGGCGCTTGTCTATTAGTTCCATCTGTATCCGGGCCTTAGCCTCGGCTGCTTTGAGCTCCAATTGTTTACGCTTTGCCAAAGAGGATGCCGTCGACCTTTTAGATTTATTCGTGCCGACGGAGGAAGGCGGAGGCAATGCTTGACACTGAGACTCACTTTGCGGCTTAATATTTAAGGGTTGGACAGCTGGCGTTGATCCCTCAAGCTTCATGTTGGTCAGCTCTGACTCGGACTTGGTAACTACTTGGCCAGCTAATTCGCGGTACCGTTGCCGAGTTAATACCATCTTCGGAGGCGTTTTAAACATTAATTGTGTCACTTATTATAGTAATCCGTTTCGAAGACCAGCTTATTATTGTGTATGGAGGCCGAAAATGAAACACCAACATAGATTTAAACTGAATTAAAAGGCGCTCGCGTCCGCGTGTCATAGAACAAAATGGAACTGGCGTGACTAGTATTTTTGAGGTTATGGTTGGGAAGAATTCGTCCGCGAGCGCCCTCTAAAGATTTATTTACGGCATAATAAGGCAAGGCAAGTAACAGATGGCGTTGCTATGCACTTCATGACTTAAAACTAACATTACAAAGTATACACACAAATGGATAGGACCTCAGGTATTTTGCAGATGTGTAGGTTTCCTCTCAATGTTTTCCGTCAACGAAGATGATGCCGTGATTTACATACTAAACAAAATAAAATATGAAAACATAAAAATAAAAATGTATAAAATGGGTCGTATCGTGTACAAACCCTTTTATCTTTAAACAATGTATTATGTTCTTTGCAAATTCTAGGCAAAACGCTGTGAGACCCGACATTAGTTCTGTACGTTTCAGTTGAGAATGGCCGAAAGTTGACAAGACGAGCACAATGTCGCGGGACGGTCAAATTGATTTTTTGCAGAAGCTGTGGACAGTCTAAAGCTCCTGAGATAATCTTATGCAATAACACCTGATCGGAAATCCAACGGCGGTCCTCGAGAGAAATCATCTTAAAATAGCTTAAACGATCCTTATATGAAATAAGCGAATTTAGTTTTTTTTGGTGAACGGAAAGAAAAAAGAGAAATCGCTTTTGTATTCGTTCTATTCTCTCTACGTGGCACTTATACAATGGATTCCAGATGTTTGAACAGTACTCTAACAAACTACGAACCAAAGCAAAATAAGTAGTTTTTAAAGCCGAGATATCTTTGAATTTTTTGCAATTACGCCAGATAAAACCCAAGAGTCTATTTGACTGTTTTATAATATTATCAAGGTGTGGGATAAAAGATAGTTCCTTATCTAATGTCACACCTAGGTCTTTAATTAGTGAAACCTCTTCCAGGGGTACATCATTTATCACATACGTGGTATTTAAGGGTAATCGTTTTTTAGTGAACTTTATATGTTTGCATTTCCCAATGTTCAAAGGAAGTTCATTCCTACCAGACCAATTTGATATGCGGGTCAAGTCCTCTTGAAGCTGCTGTGATTCAATAGGGCTGTTTACTACTTTAGTTATTTTTAAGTCATCAGCAAAAAATGAAAAGTTTGAGTGATGAATTTCCCTAGCAATGTCATTTATAAAAATTAAGAATAATGTAGGCCCTAGGTGGGATCCCTGGGGAACTCCTGAAGTAGCTTCAAAACTTTCAGATTCATGCCCGCATATCAAAACTTTCTGTGATCTGGATGTAAGATAAGAGGAAAACCAGTCTAGCAATCTTCCATGCACGCCAACGTTATAAAGCTTGCGTATAAGTAAGCAATGGTTTACGCGATCGAAGGCTTTACTTATGTCGGTATAAATAGCATCGACCTGCGAACCCTTGTCTAAAGCCTCAGCAAGAGTGGAGATGTGCACAGCCAAATTTGATACAGTGGACTTATTACTACGGAACCCGTGTTGTTCTGGAACAAAGAAAGACTTTACATGGGCGGTCAACATAGAATTCACCAAAGATTCGAAAACTCTGCCAAGGATTGATAATAAAGAGATTGGTCTGTAATTCTGCACGTCAGTTTTGGCACCATCTTTAGGAATAGGAATTACGTTTGCTTGCTTCCAACATGATGGAAAAACGCCGATCGATAACGAATAATTGTAAATTATTTTAAGAGCGTATGATAGACCTTTAGCACAGTTTACTATAAAAATCGCTGGTATTTTATCGGGTCCTGGTCCCTTGTTCTTGTCTAGCTTTTTAAAAGACGATTCGATATCGTGTCGGGACAGTGTAATAGTACTCATAGTATTAAAGGTTTCGCAAGTGTCCGCTTGGGAAGTTTCTGAGCTTAGATTAACATTGTGATCAGTAGTGTAAACAGACGAAAAGTTTTTGGCAAATGCTCGGCAGATTGAAGCCGGTGATGATATTATTGATCCTTGAAATGTCATTTCACCAGGTATCGTGCTTTCAGTTTTACGCTTTGATTGTATAAAGGACCAAAATACCTTGATATTATTTTTTGATATGGAACTTTCAATAGATTTCATGTAATTGGAGTAACATAATTCGATTTGTTTATGGCAACGTACTCTCGCATCCTTAAATTCTATTTCATCAATAGGGTTTTTAAACCGCTTGTATTTATCCCGCAATTTATCCTTTTCTTTAATTAACTTTATAAGATTTTTTGTGTACCAAACTGGATAGCGGCTATTACACATTGACTTGGTGACAGGTACGTGTTTATCGATGATGTTTTGCAAGTGCTTGTAGAATACATTTGTCATTTCATTTACGTCGGTTAAAAGCTGCAAAGTAGACTCCCAATCGATTTTTTCTAGTTCGTCGTTAATTTTATCGTAGTCCGCTTTAAAGAAGTTAAGTTTGTTTACGTTGATCTTGTTAAGGAAATGTGTAATAGGAAAATGTAATCTCACTTTTAACGGAGGATGGTAGGAATCAACTTTAGAGAGTGGTTCAGCAGCTTCTACTTTCGTATAATCATTAGAGCTTAGAACTAAATCCAAATATTTATCGCCTGCGTTTTTGATTAGATTATATTGACGCAAATTATGAAGAGACATGAAATCAGTAAGAAGGCTACTTACTCCACTGGAACAGGCTTGTAACTTAGCTGCAGTCGATTCACCTTGATTCGATATGGGATGCCAGCCAATACTACCGACATTGAAATCCCCAAGAACTACCGTTGTGCCGTTTTCAATTGATGAAATAGCGTCGCTGATCGAATCTAGATGACCTTTAAATTTCTCGCAGGATACCGGAGGGGGGAGATAAACTGCACAAATGTTAAGGTAATTAACCGATTTGTTAACACGACATGAAATTTGAACCCAAATGTCCTCATTTGAACTTTCAAGCTCGCACTTGCGTACCGAACTTAGTTTTTTTGAAACAGCAATTAATACCCCTCCGCCGTCCTGTTTTGAGTTTCCACTAGTATAGCGATCCCTACGGTAAATAGTAAAGTTATCATTTAGAATTTCTGCGTCAAAGACACTCTCGCTTAGCCAAGTCTCAGTCAATACTATGACGTCGTATCTACAACTCAAGGATGACAAATGTAATTCGTTTAGTTTACCACGAATACTTCTAGTGTTTTGATAATAAATGGTAAGATGGGACATTTTAAACAATTTAACACTAAATTAACCTAACTTAAAAATACTTCAAATTGTAACAAAGCTGAAGAACTACTCGTTAAGTGAAGCCAAAATATCTGTATTTTTTATCCATATAATAGGAGATGAGTCATCCTTTCTTAACAGCACCCGTCCGTCGCGCGTCCACAGATACTTGTATCCCTTGTCTCTCTTGAGCGCGCGGGCCTGAGCCTGCAGTCCGCGGTTGTAGGAGGACAGATGCTCGACAACGTAGACCTGTTTGCGTTCGCCCGCCAGCCCAAGATGGGACGAATGATGGGACGAGTGATTGAGCGAGATAGTAACATAAAGTTTACGCGAGTAACACGATTGCATATACGCATCCTGTCATCCGTCGCGTCCTTATTGCGAGATATATTGCCGTCTTACGCGACGATGTTAGCCATCAATTTAACTCTATGGCTCCTTAGCGAATGTAGGTGTCGCATCACGCATTATTTTAGTGTTTTGTACGGTTACAACATGTCTTCCTCTTAGATGATAACAAAAAGAGGAAGATATATAACCAAGCGCGCGGGCTTTACTTTGAAATCTGTAATTCGAACTTCGGATTGCCCCGTCACTTGTTTGCAAATTAGTTACACATTGAAAGCAAAGAGATAGCAATAGACGAAGTTCGAATTACGGATTTTAAAGTAGAGCCGCTGCGCGCCTCGATATAGGTGCTGAGCGCCTAATCCGAGTCAGTTGTCCGGCCGCAACCGATCACTTAACACGTGATTGAGCGAGATAGTAACATAAAGTTTACGCGAGTAACACGATTGCATATACGCATCCTGTCATCCTTCGCGTCCTTATTGCGAGATATATTGCCGTCTTACGCGACGATGTTAGCCATCAATTTAACTCTATGGCTCCTTAGCGAATGTAGGTGTCGCATCACGCATTATTTTAGTGTTTTGTACGGTTACAACATGTCTTCCTCTTTTATTTTAGTCTAAGCCTTACCTCGGTATCGTAGACCCAGAGCGGCGTCTCGCCCAGCGCGCCAGCCTCGCCCCCAAACACGTAGAGCTTGGCTCCATGGACGGTGCAACTGTGCTCCTGCAGGGAGGGAGGCGCGTCTCCTCGGCAGGCCAGCCGCTCCCACTCGCCCGTGGCTGCGGAGACAGGACCATGAGGACAGAGAACAGCTTAAGGGTTTGTGGCACTTGCAAGGGCGTCAAATAGTTTTGGATAAGGGTAATTTTGTTTGTACAGTATTATATATCTGCTGCATATAAAAGTCCAACTCAATGTACGTCATCATATGAACCAAATAGGAATTTTGTATGAAATTGATGAAACCCCATGCAGCAGAAGTTAAACGACCAAAAATACGCGACTCTCCCATTCAAAAAATTACGTTTGTCTTTTCTTCACCCTTAGAGATAATGGTTGTGTATGTCGCTCAGAGACGGCACTAACGACTAATATTTGAGCTAACACCAAAATAAAGGTTCTGTAAAAACCATAAATGATATGAGACTAGATTTCGTTGCCAATGCAACCGACGAAACGAATTCAAATTGGGTTGGTCTACCTATGTTTAGTCAGTACAGAGTGCAATTAAATAAACAAATATCACGGGACAATGTCACACAAATCGACCTAGTCCCAAACTAAGCTCTAGGCTTGTACTATGGGTACTAGACAACGATAAACATACTTAGATAGAGAAATAAATACTTAAAGAGAAAACTCCAAGACTCAGGAACAAATACTCGTGCTCATCACACAGATATCTGCCCTTACCGGGATTTGAACCCGGGACCGCTGGCTTCGGAGGCAGGGTCACTCCCAAGTTCCCAACTAGGCCAACGTGTCGTCAACGTGTAGTTACACATAATATCTTGTGGAGACTTGAAAAAAACAATTCCACAGACAGATCGCAGCCACAAATCAACACGCAGAATGAAAAATAACATCTTAAATGACTGCTTTTAATTTAAGTACAATGCTTATAGCGCCCCCGATATTTACAAAACATCGTTCAAATAGCTGAATTGCAGCTCGGCAACACTCGGCTGGAGCTGGCTCGTGCTCGACCTGATTACTGGAGTCGGCGTGGACTCGAGATCAAGAGCTAAACGAGTGCAGTCGACTGGAGCGAGCTCCAGCTGAAGAGGGACGTGCTGATTGACACAAAGATCCGAGCTACTACGATTAGACGAGCGGCCGGATTAATTAACTGATCTCACGCAAGATGCCGTGGCAAAAACCGACCGACCGATTTCAGACGCGCCTTGAGACTACCTTCTTACTTAAAATCAGTTTATTGGAATGTAGAACGTATTAATATATTTTTGGAATCGTCGTTAAAAACCCTTTATTTCTGACATAATAGGAATAATGTGATATTTAGGTTTTATTACTTTTTTAAAGAATAGTGCATCTACTTAATGGCACTTTATCATTTTACACAATTACATTTCGCAAAGACATATATCCCGCCGCATTGTTTTTTTTTGAGGTTAAAAGTCTAACATAACCTAACTTATTTAACCTATGAAACCATTTTAATATGTAATGGTTAAAGCACAAACACGTTTTTGCGAAATAAAATGTTGTAAAATGACATAGTTTGTAAAATCATGATTTGGCCAAAAGTCGGGATACCACTTTGCAACGATAACACGAATTTAACGACACTGTTCGTCGAAATCGTGTCATTTGTTAACCATACATATAACCAGAGCCCGGAATTTTCGTAGCAACTTTTATGTGTCATAGGGACTTCTCGTTTATCGACTTCCGATATAGGTAGATAATTTTATCGATACATTATAGAACACAGCACAATATATTAATGAAAATTAAAAGTAAAGGTAAACAACAGGCGGTCTTATCGCCAAAGAGCAATCTCTTTTATATAACTTTTGAGTGGCTGAAAATGTTAAATAGAGCTTTTCAATGAAAAGTTAATAGTTAACAATTCTACATTTAATCAGTGTTTTAACATTTATCAATTTAATGTTCAAAGTCAGTTTTAGTGCTAAAAAGCGTTTCATCATTACTTTATCTATAAAAGAAATAGATAGTCATAATTTTATCGTGTTTCGAAGAGATCGCTCATTCGCGATAAGACTGCATGTTGTTTACTTCTACTCGTAATCATATTTTAAAAAATGTTTTCTGTATTTATCGATATGCACATGTTTATCGGAAGTCGATGAACGAGAAGTCCCTATGACAGCTCAAAAGTGCTACGAAAATTCCGGGCTCTGCATATAACCATACATACAGGGCCTATATTCAGGTGCGTCAAAACGATATCGTGTTTGACTCGTTTAAGAATCGTTTAAGTCACAGTCGCCATTATTGTAAATGACATAAGAGTTATGAAAACGTTGACAATATGGAAACACGTCAAATACGATATCGTTATAACGCAGTTAAATAGAGGCCCTGCTCAAAAACAAAATCATCCTTCTTGGACAGGTCGATAAAAACAAATCATGTTATTATTATGTATACCTAGCTATGAGTTGAAATGGTCGTCCCTCCACCGCAATTTACTACAGATAAACTTATTAAATTCTCTCTTGAAACACCGGCACTAATTTCATCGAATGTGTCGTTTCATCGACACCTAGTTTCTGCTGAAACCTTATTGTTTTTAGGTTATCTTACCTTAAGCATGGATTACGTAGGTACGTACCTTTCGGAACGTTCAGTCCGTTTCCCAAAACACTCGTTCCCAAAACATCCGTTCCATTAGAGCCGTTTCTCATATAATCCTTATGCCAAGAAAAACGTTTCCCAAAACATCCGTATGCCAAAATAATCATTTCTCAAAACACCCTTATGCCAAGAAAAACGTTTCTCAAAACACCCTTATACCAAGAAAAACGTTTCTCAAAACACCCTTATGCCAAGAAAAACGTTTCTCAAAACACCCTTATGCCAAGAAAAACGTTTCTCAAAACACCCTTATGCCAAGAAAAACGTTTCTCAAAACACCCTTATACCAAGAAAAACGTTTCTCAAAACACCCTTATGCCAAGAAAACCGTTTCTCAAAACACCCTTATACCAAGTAAAACGTTTCTCAAAACACCCTTATGCCAAGAAAAACGTTTCTCAAAACACCCTTATACCAAGAAAAACGTTTCTCAAAACACCCTTATGCCAAGAAAAACGTTTCTCAAAACACCCTTATGCCAAGAAAAACATTTCTCAAAACACCCTTATGCCAAGAAAAACGTTTCTCAAAACACCCTTATGCCAAGAAAAACGTTTCTCAAAACACCCTTATGCCAAGAAAAACGTTTCTCAAAACACCCTTATACCAAGTAAAACGTTTCTCAAAACACCCTTATGCCAAGAAAAACGTTTCTCAAAACACCCTTATACCAAGAAAAACGTTTCTCAAAACACCCTTATGCCAAGAAAAACGTTTCCCAAAACATCCGTATGCCAAAATAATCATTTCTCAAAACACCCTTATGCCAAGAAAAACGTTTCCCAAAACATCCGTATGCCAAAATAATCATTTCTCAAAACACCCTTATGCCAAGAAAAACGTTTCTCAAAACACCCTTATGCCAAGAAAAACGTTTCTCAAAACACCCTTATACCAAGTAAAACGTTTCTCAAAACACCCTTATACCAAGTAAAACGTTTCTCAAAACACCCTTATGCCAAGAAAAACGTTTCTCAAAACACCCTTATACCAAGTAAAACGTTTCTCAAAACACCCTTATGCCAAGAAAAACGTTTCTCAAAACACCCTTATACCAAGAAAAACGTTTCTCAAAACACCCTTATGCCAAGAAAAACGTTTCTCAAAACACCCTTATGCCAAGAAAAACGTTTCTCAAAACACCCTTATACCAAGTAAAACGTTTCTCAAAACACCCTTATGCCAAGAAAAACGTTACCCAAAACATCCGTATGCCAAAATAATCATTTCTCAAAACACCCTTATGCCAAGAAAAACGTTTCTCAAAACACCCTTATGCCAAGAAAAACGTTTCTCAAAACACCCTTATACCAAGAAAAACGTTTCTCAAAACACCCTTATACCAAGTAAAACGTTTCTCAAAACACCCTTATGCCAAGAAAAACGTTTCTCAAAACACCCTTATACCAAGAAAAACGTTTCTCAAAACACCCTTATGCCAAGAAAAACGTTTCTCAAAACACCCTTATGCCAAGAAAAACATTTCTCAAAACACCCTTATGCCAAGAAAAACGTTTCTCAAAACACCCTTATACCAAGAAAAACGTTTCTCAAAACACCCTTATACCAAGAAAAACGTTTCTCAAAACACCCTTATGCCAAGAAAAACGTTTCTCAAAACACCCTTATGCCAAGAAAAACGTTTCTCAAAACACCCTTATACCAAGTAAAACGTTTCTCAAAACACCCTTATGCCAAGAAAAACGTTACCCAAAACATCCGTATGCCAAAATAATCATTTCTCAAAACACCCTTATGCCAAGAAAAACGTTTCTCAAAACACCCTTATGCCAAGAAAAACGTTTCTCAAAACACCCTTATACCAAGTAAAACGTTTCTCAAAACACCCTTATGCCAAGAAAAACGTTTCTCAAAACACCCTTATACCAAGAAAAACGTTTCTCAAAACACCCTTATGCCAAGAAAAACGTTTCTCAAAACACCCTTATGCCAAGAAAAACATTTCTCAAAACACCCTTATGCCAAGAAAAACGTTTCTCAAAACACCCTTATGCCAAGAAAAACATTTCTCAAAACACCCTTATGCCAAGAAAAACGTTTCTCAAAACACCCTTATACCAAGAAAAACGTTTCTCAAAACACCCTTATGCCAAGAAAAACGTTTCCCAAAACATCCGTATGCCAAAATAATCATTTCTCAAAACACCCTTATGCCAAGAAAAACGTTTCTCAAAACACCCTTATACCAAGAAAAACGTTTCTCAAAACACCCTTATGCCAAGAAAAACGTTTCCCAAAACATCCGTATGCCAAAATAATCATTTCTCAAAACACCCTTATGCCAAGAAAAACGTTTCCCAAAACATCCGTATGCCAAAATAATCATTTCTCAAAACACCCTTATGCCAAGAAAAACGTTTCTCAAAACACCCTTATGCCAAGAAAAACGTTTCTCAAAACACCCTTATACCAAGTAAAACGTTTCTCAAAACACCCTTATACCAAGTAAAACGTTTCTCAAAACACCCTTATGCCAAGAAAAACGTTTCTCAAAACACCCTTATACCAAGAAAAACGTTTCTCAAAACACCCTTATGCCAAGAAAAACGTTTCCCAAAACATCCGTATGCCAAAATAATCATTTCTCAAAACACCCTTATGCCAAGAATAAAACGTTTCCCAAAACATCCGTATGCCAAAATAATCATTTCTCAAAACACCCTTATGCCAAGAAAAACGTTTCTCAAAACACCCTTATGCCAAGAAAAACGTTTCTCAAAACACCCTTATACCAAGAAAAACGTTTCTCAAAACACCCTTATGCCAAGAAAAACTTTTCTCAAAACACCCTTATGCCAAGAAAAACATTTCTCAAAACACCCTTATGCCAAGAAAAACGTTTCTCAAAACACCCTTATACCAAGAAAAACGTTTCTCAAAACACCCTTATGCCAAGAAAAACGTTTCCCAAAACATCCGTATGCCAAAATAATCATTTCTCAAAACACCCTTATGCCAAGAAAAACGTTTCTCAAAACACCCTTATACCAAGAAAAACGTTTCTCAAAACACCCTTATGCCAAGAAAAACGTTTCCCAAAACATCCGTATGCCAAAATAATCATTTCTCAAAACACCCTTATGCCAAGAAAAACGTTTCCCAAAACATCCGTATGCCAAAATAATCATTTCTCAAAACACCCTTATGCCAAGAAAAACGTTTCTCAAAACACCCTTATGCCAAGAAAAACGTTTCTCAAAACACCCTTATACCAAGTAAAACGTTTCTCAAAACACCCTTATGCCAAGAAAAACGTTTCTCAAAACACCCTTTCACCAAGAAAAACGTTTCTCAAAACACCCTTATGCCAAGAAAAACGTTTCCCAAAACATCCGTATGCCAAAATAATCATTTCTCAAAACACCCTTATGCCAAGAAAAACGTTTCCCAAAACATCCGTATGCCAAAATAATCATTTCTCAAAACACCCTTATGCCAAGAAAAACGTTTCTCAAAACACCCTTATGCCAAGAAAAACGTTTCTCAAAACACCCTTATGCCAAGAAAAACGTTTCTCAAAACACCCTTATGCCAAGAAAAACGTTTCTCAAAACACCCTTATGCCAAGAAAAACGTTTCTCAAAACACCCTTATGCCAAGAAAAACGTTTCTCAAAACACCCTTATACCAAGAAAAACGTTTCTCAAAACACCCTTATGCCAAGAAAAACGTTTCTCAAAACACCCTTATACCAAGTAAAACGTTTCTCAAAACACCCTTATGCCAAGAAAAACGTTTCTCAAAACACCCTTATACCAAGAAAAACGTTTCTCAAAACACCCTTATGCCAAGAAAAACGTTTCTCAAAACACCCTTATGCCAAGAAAAACGTTTCTCCAAACACCCTTATGCCAAGAAAAACGTTTCTCAAAACACCCTTATGCCAAGAAAAACGTTTCTCAAAACACCCTTATGCCAAGAAAAACGTTTCTCAAAACACCCTTATACCAAGAAAAACGTTTCTCAAAACACCCTTATGCCAAGAAAAACGTTTCTCAAAACAACCTTATACCAAGTAAAACGTTTCTCAAAACACCCTTATGCCAAGAAAAACGTTTCTCAAAACACCCTTATGCCAAGAAAAACGTTTCTCAAAACACCCTTATGCCAAGAAAAACGTTTCTCAAAACACCCTTATGCCAAGAAAAACATTTCTCAAAACACCCTTATACCAAGTAAAACATTTCTCAAAACACCCTTATGCCAAGTAAAACGTTTCTCAAAACACCCTTATGCCAAGAAAAACATTTCTCAAAACACCCTTATACCAAGTAAAACGTTTCTCAAAACACCCTTATGCCAAGAAAAACGTTTCTCCAAACACCCTTATACCAAGTAAAACGTTTCTCAAAACACCCTTATGCCAAGAAAAACGTTTCTCCAAACACCCTTATACCAAGTAAAACGTTTCTCAAAACACCCTTATGCCAAGAAAAACGTTTCTCAAAACACCCTTATACCAAGTAAAACGTTTCTCAAAACACCCTTATGCCAAGAAAAACATTTCTCAAAACACCCTTATACCAAGTAAAACGTTTCTCAAAACACCCTTATGCCAAGAAAAACATTTCTCAAAACACCCTTATACCAAGTAAAACGTTTCTCAAAACACCCTTATGCCAAGTAAAACGTTTCTCAAAACACCCTTATGCCAAGTAAAACGTTTCTCCAAACACCCTTATACCAAGTAAAACGTTTCTCAAAACACCCTTATGCCAAGAAAAACATTTCTCAAAACACCCTTATACCAAGTAAAACGTTTCTCAAAACACCCTTATGCCAAGTAAAACGTTTCTCAAAACACCCTTATGCCAAGTAAAACGTTTCTCCAAACACACTTATACCAAGTAAAACGTTTCTCAAAACACCCTTATGCCAAGAAAAACATTTCTCAAAACACCCTTATGCCAAGAAAAACATTTCTCAAAACACCCTTATGCCAAGAAAAACGTTTCTCAAAACACCCTTATGCCAAGAAAAACGTTTCCCGGAACATCCGAATTCACTTCGAAATATATTGGAACACATATGTATATATAGGTATATTGTGTGTGTTTTTGGGCGACTGATCTGAGAAACGGATCATTTAGGAAACGCATATTTTAAGAAACGGGTAATTTAGGAAAATGTCATGATGGGAACGGATGTTTCGGGAACAGGTGTTTTAGGAAACGGACAGAACGTTCCGAAAGGGGGTTAGGTTAGAGCTGCAACCACCAAAACTTATAACTTCTGCACGTGGAAATTCCTGTCGATTCCGCGAAGTAAAACCTTCTATGAAATGAGTGCCGGTGTTCCAGTAAACCAGAGTAAAACCAAGCTCTCCTATGTGTAATACTAATTAGGTGTATGGAGGCGTCTATAATATGTAGGTAGCTGTAACGAGCGGCACGAGAGCTCTCGAGCGAGGCTCGTTATGATCGGCCGGCAGGCTCGCGATGACCTACAAAGGCTTGCGGGGGACGTCGAGGGCCCTGACACAAGCGACATAGTATTTATGTACGACGTGGAAGTTGATCGGGAACTCTGTGGTAATCCGGGATAACCTATGTCTGCCTATTTGTACTCACATTGACCTCACGGTTTAAATGTGTGGTTGCCGGGTTAGAATAGTGCCACTCCATGTCTTCCCGTGGATGTCGTAAGAGGCGACTACGGGAATAAGGGCTTGTAGTACTGTTAGGCGATGGGCTTGCAACCTGTCACTAATACACTAGTAAACTTCTTGGCCTGATTGTGCAAAATGTGGTTTAGAATTATCAACAAGTCTTTTTAGAGATGTTGGTATTTCTGTAGCTCTGCCTTCCTCACTCTGGGAATAAATGCGTAATGTTATGTATGTATGTATGTAAAATAACGATTGTGGTCAAATTAAGAAGGTACTGTCCAACTTAGAAGTACCTGAATATTTTAGTATTAATTAATTAATTTAGAAGCTTGAGTAAAGTATCAACGTAACATTTTAACATTTAACATTTATTTATTGCACATACCTAACTTAAATTAGGTAAATGACAAGCAAATAAAGTGCGCACACAGAATAAATGCCACAAATGGACAGGAGCTTCCAAACTAGGCTAAGCCTGTATCTTGACCACTTACCCCAGGGTAACCAGAGTTTCAAATAAAATAAACATTACATTTTGGTAAAAGTTTTTGCTACATAACCACTTTGTTGTAGGTGCAGTAGAACATTTACAACTAGAAATGACAATAATGAAAATAATCGACTTTAATTAAATTCTAAGTACCTATTCAAATATAATAAAATGTAAACAAACTAGGTCTCAAGAAATTAAAATCTAATAAACGCGTAAACTCAACAAGTCAAGTGTTTTAATATGTGGATAATGTTGTTGGTTGCACATATACTATGTGTCAATATTTACTTTGTTACATTTGTAATATATGTGTGTAACTGTTTGTTGTACCTAATAAAGATAAAAAAAAAAAAAAAAAGTCCTCGGTCTCTTTGTAACTAAGCGTCAGTAACCACCCAATAATTATCTTCTTTGTTTTAAAAGTAGAACAATTTTTAATGTCATTAAATTTTAAAACATTACACACAAAAGCTCTTAAAAAATTGCCAAATCTCGTAGCAAAAAATGTGTTTGTTGACGGAAATTGTAATCTGTAAGTGCGTATAGTCGAACTTGTTTTATGCACCTCTGAATCAGCTAACCATTTGTGGGTTGCAAGTGAGATCAAAGTGAGAGGGTTTAAATTACCCAGAATTCCTGCAACTAACCGACTAACCACTCATACCTATAATTTATTATACGACCCTAAATATCACGTATGTTAAACCCAGGGCGGTGATTCTCTCAACACAGCGCTGCGTCGATCTTATAGGTGAAGTTTTATCCGGAAAGTTTAAGAAGTCACGTCGGAGAGTACAAAACACATTTTAGCGCGTGCCTTCTTAATTAGGCAGCTTTATACGACACTGAACTCGACTCACTGCCTGCTGCCTAATTGAGAAGGCACGCGCTAAAATGTGTTTTGTACGCTCCGACGGGACTCAGAATCAGAATCAGAATCAGAATAATCTTTATTCAAGTAGGTTTACAAATAATAAACTCTTTTGAAACGTCATAGTAGCGACTTAGCCTAAATTGACTGCAGGTTCAAATCGCGACCGATCAGAGAAGAACCTGTAAGAAACTCTGTCGGATGTCTTTTTTTTTTTTTCGACGTTCGCAACCTTTTGTCGTAAGGACTAAACATTTTATTACAAGCAATTCAGTCCCAAGCATTGTTATCATTAATATAGTCTTTAATACTATAATATGCTTTAGAAATTAGTTTACGCTTAACGTAACTCTTAAATTTATTTACTGATAGTTCAGTAACATTACTTGGGAGCTTATTATAGAACCTAATACAATTACCCATAAAAGAGTTTTTTATTTTATGGAGCCGCGTGAAGGGCACTGCGAGCTTATATTTATTTCTGGTATTAACATTATGTATGTCACAGTTCTTTCTAAATTTAGCGATGTTTTTATGAACATAAATAATGTTTTCATAAATGTATTGACTGTGCATGGTCAATATATTAATTTCTTTAAACTTATCTCTAAGCGAGTCTCTCTGGCCCATCTTGTAGACAGCACGAATAGCCCTCTTCTGCAGAACAAAGATGCTATTTACATCAGCAGCACTACCCCACAGTAAAATACCATATGACATAATACTATGGAAGTAACTAAAATAAACTAATCGAGCGGTATCTAAGTCTATTAATTGCCGAATCTTATTAACTGCAAAAACTGCAGAACTGAGTCTACCCGCCAATCCAGCAAGATGAGGACCCCATTGGAGCTTGGAGTCTAACGTTATACCAAGAAACACTGTATCATTAACTAGGTCTAGTTTGTCATTTTTAATAGTTACAGTAGTTTGACTATTTTTCACATTAGTAGTCATGAACTTTATACATTTCGTCTTTTTTTCATTCAGTAATAAATTATTAACACTAAACCAATCGACTACTTTTGATATAGCATTGTTTACATCGACATTAAACTGCTGTTGTCGTTTAACTTTGAACACAAGTGACGTATCATCAGCAAACAATACTATATCATGGTTGTCCTTTATAAGGTAAGGTAAGTCATTTATGTAGATGAGGAATAAAAATGGACCCAATATTGAGCCCTGTGGTACGCCCATTGAGACCAATGACCCAGGTGATCGTACTCCATTCACGTCTACCCTTTGTATTCTCCCGTATAAGTACGTTTTTATTAAGTTTAGCGCAGTACCTCTAACTCCATAGTGGTGTAGTTTCCTGATCAATGTGTCATGGTTAACGCAATCGAAGGCCTTGGACAAATCACAAAAAATACCTAAAGCATCCTGTGACCCTTCCCAGGCATTAAAAATGTTTTTAATCAACTCAACACCAGCTTCGGTTGTCGAGCGACCCCGAGTAAAACCAAATTGTTTATTGTGTAATAAATTATTATACCGAAAATGTTCCGCTAACTGTGACAAAATCAATTTCTCAAATATTTTACTGAAAGTGGGTAGTATGGATATTGGTCTAAAATTTGTGGGGTCAAAAGTACTACCCGTTTTGAATAATGGAATTATCTTACTATGTTTCATAAGATCAGGAAACTCACCACAATCAACACAGTGATTAAATACGACCATTAAGTCAGATGCTATGACTTCAATTAAGGATTTGAGTACATGGACCGACACTCCCCAAAGGTCACTGGTTTTCTTTATATTGATTGAGTTGAATGCCTTAATTACATCCAAGGCAGTAACGCGCTTGAATTCAAAGTATATACTGCATTCAGGCACGTTATCTTCTAAAAGTACAATGGCAGACGCAGGCGAAGAGTTCAAGCACTTAGTCGTGGACACTGGTATATCGGTAAAAAACTTTTCAAATTCAATTGCGATATCTGGATTGGAATCTATTATTTTACCATCTACTTTTAAACGATAGTCGTTAATGTTCTTTTTTCGGCGACTTCTTAAAGTTGCCGGATAAAACTTCACCTATAAGATCGACGCAGCGCTGTGTTGAGAGAATCACCCTCCGGAAGTAGCTCTACATTTTAGCACGTTGTCGCAGCTATTGATAATCTAAATTCAAATCACTCCCACTTTAATACGTTACTGCGACAATGTACTTAAATTTTATTCGACCACAATCAAGGTTATAGTCTTGAGTGGGATGTTCGTCTCATAGCACGTCAAAGTAAACGCGTCAACCAACTTTGTATAGAAAAAAAACACTTCACAGTCATGAGCAGGCATCTCACTCAAGTACAGGGCCTCTACTTGGGTCATACACAGATTTAGGTAACCGTCTTTCTCGTGGACACACCGAGAGTTAACGTTTTTAAGGCCTAATTTTCTGGCTAAGCCCATTCCTGCAAAAATACCGTCAGGACTGCTTTAGACCTATCATGTAAAAACAACTTATATGCACACAAGCTTTTAACTATTGACCACAGGAGAGACAACTTTTGTTTTTAAGAGAGTGTACCCACTTATTCTACGCCGTAAAACAATGTGCTTTTGACGTATTATCGTATTGCTTTTTACTCGGCCGCTATTACTATCAAGTAAATAAGAAAACAGTTAGTAGAATCTCAATCCAGTTTATTCATACGACCCTATAGATACTTACGAGTAAGTATTTAAGTCTGGGATATAATCTCAATAGAACACGACGCGCCGGCAAAGTTTGCCGGCTCATTAACTTGATTGTTCTTACCTTGGGAAAGTTATTAGGATAGGCTCTACTTAGGTATTCTATTACTTCGCAGCGTGAATAATAGATGGCGCCGCGAACTTCGGTGCGAGTTAGCAACCCTTTTTGTTTACGTCAGGAAAATGGAGACCAATTTAGCGTAATATAAGTAACTTGAGGATTGGATTTTTGCAAGAAGCTTATATAGGGTGTTAGGCAAATCGTGTGCCAAAAAAATACGGCGGGTAGGTAGGGTCACTTGCAACACACTTTAGGCTAATTAACACACATCCTGCCCATGGTTTTTAATTAATTATTTCTTTAATTTTATTTCGATATTTCCCAAAAGCTCACAGTTCTCTTTACATATGTTTTTTTTAATGTCGTGGCAAAAGGGTATTTATAATTTTTTATCTCTAATGTTTGTTTATTCTATTAACATCTTATTTGCATTCCCATAGTAAACAAAAAAAAGTTATGACCCGACACAGTGTGAAAATTAGAAAATAAAAGTCGTCAAACTCAACTTTACGGCACAATTAAAAAGAAATAGGGGCTTCTCGGATCTTCAAATTTCACAAAAACTTCTACAATTCATGACCACCGGTATACCACGTATGTCTAGAATCACTATGAATTTTCTGGCAAAAAAAAGGTTTTCACTCTAAAATGGTGGTTTACATCACCTAATTACTTCTTTGAAGTTAAGCGAACTTA
This sequence comes from Acleris holmiana, assembly GCA_949316455.1. Classification (NCBI taxonomy): domain Eukaryota; kingdom Metazoa; phylum Arthropoda; class Insecta; order Lepidoptera; family Tortricidae; genus Acleris; species Acleris holmiana. Next base: position 511,399 of record OX438773.1, on the reverse strand, counting down.
CTTTATGAAATAAATAAATAAATAATAAATGCACTCAATAAAACAAGTTAAATTGACAAACATTTATAAAAAAACATTAAAAGTTATTTACAATGATAAAAAAGGTAATAAAAGTTAACATTTATTTTCACCGCTAATTATTATTTAAGATATTCAATACGCAACTTACGACCAAAAAGAACCTAATTATTTTTTCCGGGCTTCATTGCACAATAAATTACCTAATTGAACAGCTATTCATTAAAAAAGTTAGCTGCGTGGGAAAACATAAGTATAGATATAGTATTTATTAAATTATTACGAAAATAGGAAGTGTGATGTGATAGCAAATATATCTTAATTTTGACCGTTCTATCTTAATTTTGATATCTTGATTTGGAAAGTTAATTTGGATTAACAAAGTAGAACACGACTTTTTAATGTTCTGCAGTCAAAAAGTTTAACCTAACATTAAACTCGACCTAAAAGAGGCCCTGGCGATTCTGTTTCTAATTATAATAATTAATTACTAGTTGGTGCATATTCATCCAGTGAGGTATGTTTCTTTCTTTGTAATTAGACGTTTCTATGAATAGCAACCAAGAATTTAAATTGAGCTTAGATAAAACGTGTTTAATTTTGGATACCGCAAACGACTAACATCACTGTCACGTAAATTATACAGGAAATGCTTTTTATCCAACAACTTAACTACCGTAGGTTAACGAGAAGCATAATTAAAAAAAACACATTCTGTGAAGTGTGGTTATATTAGATAAATAAAGGTTTTTTTTAATGATAAGGAGAAAGCACTCGAGCACGCAGGCCACTTGATGCTAAGTGCAATCTGAGACCCATAGACATTTGAATACCAAGACTAGTTATAATCTTAAGACTGCAATCCTAAGACCTCAAATGTGTTGCCAACCCTGAGGACTAATATGGAATGCTTCTACGCCAGTAATAATTGTTTTGATTCGATTTGTTGCGCCCTTCTCACATTAGAGGTTCGTACGAGTATGTATGTACCAGTACTTAATTCTATAAATCTCTCAGCACTTTATAGCCGCTAGCCTGCGCCTGCCCACGATGTACTCACCCAAGCAGTAGCGCCAGAAGTCCCTCAGCGGCACAGAGCCGCCGGCGCCCCGCCCGCCCAGCACGTACACGTGGCCGCCTAGGAGCGCCGCGGAGTGCTTGCCGCGCGCGCAGGGTGCGCCCGCGCCGGAGCCCTCCACCGAGCACCACATCTCATCTGCGGAAGATAAAATTCGGTAAGCAACCCCGATCTAGGTAAGGAATCCTGGGATTTTAAATACTTTTTCATAATAAGCCTTTTGCCGACTAAGGTTTATAAGTAAAAATGAATAGGTATAAAAATTACTAGAAAGAAAATTGGAGAGAAGGATTAATTGACTATGTATAAAAATGCCGACATTCAAATGCGTAATTATTTGAAATTAGGTAGGGTCAACGGAGCTCCGCTGCCGCGGAGCTCCTATTTCTAGGTGTTAGGCCCTCCGGGCCTGCTGCAAAACTGGCATAACCTGAACCTACCTACGTGTTTAAATGTCGGTATTTTTATGCGTAGTCAATAAATATTTCTTGTGGCGACCTAGCGACATCTAGTGACAACTTGTAACAATCAACTCGCCAGCGCCGCCAGCGTCAGACAGCGCAACTAAATCTGACAGTGAGCTACATCGCGCTAACAAAGTTTCTTCACTCGGTTGACTTATATACCACTTCCAACTTTATCCAAATGGATTATAGCGTGGACTCCCATCAGGAGTCCGCCTCTCTCCGGCGAAGTAGTCAAAGCCATCAAAGGCTAACTACGTAGGTCCCTCAAAAAAAAAAAAAACCATTCGGTCCCCAGGCAAAAACCCCCGCCTGGAGAGAGATCTTTCTATTGTGACCCCGGCGCGATTGTCTTACTACATTTCTCTCCAATTTTCTTTCTAGTCATTTTTAAACCTAGTCATTTTTACTTATAGACATTAGTCGTCAAAAGGAAAATAAGGCTGCCTATATTTTAATTTTATTGAGGGTCATTGCCGAAAATTTATCTATCAGTGCCTCTATTCTAAGGGATTAAAACTATATGGTGTTTGACGTTATAGTTTTGTTTTTAACTCGGCCGCCATTACAGTCAAGTAAATAAGAGTTATCAAAACGTTGACCATACGGAAGAAACACGTCAAAGGCAATATCGTTTTTACCGTGTAGAACCTCAGCCCTGGGCCTCTATCCTATTGCGTTATAACGACGTGTTTTAGAATCGTTTATGTCACAGTCGCCATTATTGTAAATGACATAAGAGTTATCAAAACGTTGACAATATGGAAACACGTCAAATACGATATCGTTATAACGCAGTAGAATTGAGGCCCTGTTTGTGAGTAACCTTTGCCTAAAGACCATCAAAAACCAAGTCAATCACAACGGTCTAGAATTTATTGAATTATATTAACGATTAAGTCTGCTGCTGTCACCTTAAAACATTAGCCATTACGCATGATTTTTAATTTTTAAATTTTTAATAATTGTTTTATATAATGCTAGGTTAAGTTCTTTCATTGTCATAAAAAATATATATTTAAAAAAAATACTGACTGTTGAGATTCCTGTGGCGCTTCTTTAGATGTGTAAAAGTGCCCGTGCGGCCTACTTACTGAATAAACAACTTTTATATTCTTATTTGTCGTAATCGCGCTTCTTTTCCATCAAAAATACCTCTCTTCCTCTCTACCATTTCTTATCCCCTTTCCTTATTCCCTCACGGCCAGCACTTGTAGTAAATACTTCTATTTACCGCCTGTTTCACAATCGTCAAGTAACGCATATCTGTCAAAAAAAATTAGCCCTTTCCCTTTCTTACACTTGAAAATAGTCGAAGAGAAAGCTATCTTTATTTGACAGATAAATTTACTTGTCGATTGTGAAACAGGCCCTTAGTGTTGCAATTGGGTTATCCCAAAAAAAAAATACCACTAGTTTTTAATTTTTTTTTCGATAAAATAGACTAATTGAAGACACTAATTTCACGGTTTTTGCATTTAAATCAATATATTAATTTATTTTAATTTTTAAAGAAAATGTTTTTATGACGTCACTACAAGCTGGTTTGTTTGAGAAATGCTTTAAAACTATTGAATTCGTTTGAGAGTACGCGTTTCTGTCAGATCACGTAAAATGTGAATGTCAAGTCATGTCAATATAGGTAAACTAAAGTATTAATGGTATTGTAAACGTTATATTCTTATACCTAAATCATACTTACATTAGAGCTTTAGCTCCACGTATTTCAGCTACGTTGTGATTGGAGCTGTCTCCCAAGTATGTCAATATCCTGACTATATCCACTTTGGGTAGATTAGTGGAATCAGCCCTTACAAAGTTTAATAAATGTACAGCGTTGGTCGTCATTATAAGCAAGAATATCGGTATCCAAGATCTGGCGATGGTCAATATGTGTAGCAGGATAGTCAGATTCCGTAGAATTTGAAGCAATGTTGTTAAAATGCAGAAAATCAGAAAACGAGTAGTTATATGTTGCACACCAAACAAACCGAAATTTTATTTTTAGTTTGTTGAGTTTGACAATTTCACCCACAGACTAGCCTACGGGCGGAGGTTCCAAAACGGACTTGTATTTTAATCATACCATTTTTTTTAAGATCTGACCTTGTCATGTTTATATACAGTTAAAAATTGTCTTAATTTTAATAAGCGTTAAAATAAAACAGAAATAAATAAGACAAAATTCGATATACATTATTTATTTATTACTGCATTCCGGACTCATATTATATGCAGTACTATGGTTGATCACAGATTAGACACAACTTACCAATGAAGATCGTGACGTCACTAAATTACAGGTCAAATAATGTCAAATGATAAATTAGAAATAACTATTTAATACTAATTTTGTAAAATAATCTGATAACAGGGAATGGTTCTACAACCCTTTTTCTCGAAATGGTTTTTGAATCACTATACATTACAAAATTATGGGATAACCCAATTGTCTACATAGGTTACGGAAACTGCTTTCCATTTAGCAGGAACTTTTTAAGCTACCAACAAATACAAGTGAAATAAATGTTTACCTGTGATGATGATGTGTCCAGGAAAATAATTGAAAAAAAAAAGAGTGGAATCCTACAATACAATCCTAGTTTTTCATAATATCTACAACATATTCAAAAATCGTGGAAATCGGATTAAGTAGATTTAGGGGGTGAAAAACGTTACCGCCCGGAGCTAAATTTGTATGGATTACTTTTGAAAGCTACGCGATTTAAGCATCGCTTCACAATCCTCTAATATGTACATGTTTTATTTGGCCTAAACAAACCCAGAAATATTACCGTGCTACTTGTAGCTCTTAATACCTATCTAGGAGTCAGATTTCAATAATTTTACGAAAGAGACGTTTTCAACAGTAAATTTTAAGCCTAACAGCGTATCTATTTGTTTTCAACAGCAAACCAAACACACGCGCTTTATTATTTATTGCTACAGATTCGACTTCCTTGCGAGAGGACGCATTTTTCACTGTAATCTCGAACATGAAAGTTTTATCCGGGTTATGAAATGGGGCTCTGCTTGAGATTTATAATCGAGGGGCAGAGGAGGATGAATGGGAAATGTATGGATTTAGCGGCAGTTATTATAGACAGATAGTTTTAAGGTATTCTAAGGTTCGCTTTAATTTATAACAGACTGACTTTGCAGCCTGTTAGAAGATAACCGACTCTGTGATGAAACGATTCGGAAGTGATAGTGGTTATATACTTAATCATGTGTTAAATAATAGAACGAAACTTTCATGAATAAGTACCTACATTTTAACAATCATTATATTTCGTGCCATAGTAGTTTTATTTGGAAGTGAAGTGAATGAGAGAATGGATGATAGTCCTTCTAAGTTCGATTCCCAGCCGCGGCTTTTTATCAGACTTTAAAAAAGGAGGAGGCCTTCTATTCATCGGAATATTTTATTTTTATTTTTATGTGTGTTCCCCGATTACACAAAAAGAGCCGAATTGAAATGTTTGATTGGACTTTCTAGTATATTTGGAGAAATCGAGGGAACTCCTGAAATATTATAGGAATAAATGTACGTGGACGACATAACAGTATTATTATGATCACTAAAAGGAATGAAATAAAATAAATGTTTTAAAAAACTAAAAACCATCTTCAAAAATCAAGAAATAACTTATTTTAAAATGTATTTTAATCAAAAGCCGAAATCAGTTGGACTGACGTATTACCTATCATTTTGAAAGAAGTTATTTCTTACGTTTTGAAGACGGTTGTTGTTTATCATCTAATTTGTCTTGTACTTTGTTGTTAAAATCTAAAATGCAGGTAATGCTTAACAATTAAAGAAAAGGTTGTCGAAACGATTTGACTTGCCTAACCTACGGAATAAGTAAAAACATTGAAGCTAAACTACAACCAAGCACCATTCAGTCCCCAATATTCCTCGGATTCCCGACATCAAAGGCATTTCCATTTCAAACTGCATCTTCCCCCTCGCAGAAGCCATGACGACTGCATATGTCCGTAAGTTGGGGGCAAATGAAACTGCGGTCCCCGCGGCCTCTTTCCTCCCCTACCCCTGTTGCCCCTTAAGTATTGCTTATTGGGAACGGCGAGGGTTCCCTGGGCATGTTATCGTTTACAACATGTAAATATTGGTTGAATGAGAAGAAATGTGTTCCGGGAGCCTCAATAAGTAATGAGGGACCGATGATTTGGAAGGTAGTTTTGTTTTTACGGGGTGTTCGATGGGAGTGTATTAAGTATGCTAAGGGTTATCGGATGAAATGGTTATAGACACATTTACCTGGGAAGGATAAAGTTAGAGTGGATTCATGAATTTCTTGCTCGCGTGTCTCCGTGTCTCGACTGAGAGAGGTGATGTAAAGTTACTCGATGCTATAAAAATGCTTGAATGGTTACGCATTGCGCTTAACTGCCCTGTAAGTATTAAAAGTAAATCAGTATGACATATTTACTGTTTAAGTAAATGTCTAAAACTAGTAGATTCTGAATACGGTCGGCGATGTATTAGAATATACGCGCGTGTCATCATTCTAAATCTGCTTTTCTACCGAAGCGAGAGGAACCGGCGCGAGAATTTGAATTCGTATTAAAAAAATATTTCCACCGAAGATGCGCGAGGAAGGAATTGATTTATCCCTCCGAATAGATTTTTCGAAAATCAATTCTCTCCTAATTGATGTTTACGTAGGTTTGACCACCAAAAAGTCATAACTTAATATCTGTCGATGAAATGAAAATTCGGCGAAGTAAAACATTCTATGAAATGAGTATCAGTGATTTAAGGGTTCAAGGATAAACCATGTATACGACGGATTAGATGGATGGATATTTGTTATACAATCACCGCTGAACGGAGCTGAAAGGAAATGTGACACAGAGATAGAGTACAGTCTAAAATAGCACAAAGGCTACTTTGTATCCCAGAAATTTTAGACACGACTTCTACGTGGACGGATTTTATAAAACTGTGAAGCTGGGTATTATATTATATGTTTAAGTAACAAACCGGATAAGCTGCTGGTAGCCGAAGCCGACTTTCCTCCATAAATTTGATCGCCTGGAAGTGTCAAAAGTGCTTTGGTATAAAAGTTTATAAGTCACAAAGTTCTTTAGACATCATCTTGCGCTGGCCAACAGCCAAATTGAGCCAGCCTCCAATACCAGACGACAGGTATTTCATATCGGAAACAAAGGTGAGGTTCTTATTAAATTATTGGGCTGGGTTTACTAGTTATTGGGTCGGAAGGGATTTCGGGGGGATTTCTATCATTTCATCAAATGTATAATTTCTTCAAATTTTATTTCATTTAACGCTATTTTCTGCTGAAACCAAAACGTAAGGGTATCTTAAACATCTAATCTAACCTAAACTACGTAATGAACTACCCTGAAAACATTATGTATGTTTTCAGCAGATAATAACGATTAAATGAAATTCGATAAAGTGATGAGTTACCGTTTCGGGGATATATTAACTTGGTTTGGAAATGAGGGAATAAATACCGTTAATGCTAACTGTGATTGATATGAAAATGATGATAAGATTGATGAGATGTGATTTTTCAGGGAAATAAGTAAGTACGGTCTCGAGTGTAAATTTAAGACCCATTTCAAAAAAAATATTGCTTGAAGTTGTCAATGTCCTTAGAGATGCCAAGTCATTTGCAACTTAGAGGAAACTCAACATAATTGCTGTAGAATGTCAAATTAACTTTGGACCTAAGGTGGGTCACAAATTTAAGTCTTTAACTATACTTATAAACACTTCCTTTGAACAAGCCTAAGTAGATTCCGAGGTAGATAGAGCCTCCATTTCTATTCTACTAACTGCTGTAGCGGCTCTAAACCCATTGTGGTAACTGATAATAAATGACCGTCGGACGTAACAGTCTGTTAAAAAATCTTAAAGAAAGCTAGGCGTAATAAAATTAAAAACACGTCACTTTCGACGTCACCTTTAAACGAGCAATTCTTGTATTATATGTAGTATTTACTCGTATATATAGAGTAAAGAGAGTTGAGTCGAGTTGTTGGTATTTCTGTAGCTCTGCCTACCCCACTCTGGGAATGAAGGCGTGATGTTATGTATGTGTATATAATCTAAGTCTCGGAATCGGCTTCAACAATTTTCATGTAGTATGTAGGGGATTTTCGGGGGCGATAAATCGATCTAGCTAGGTTTAATTTTTAGAAAACGATTTACCAAAAAAGACAGAAAAGCGCGGTCATTAAGGTACTTGGCACTAAAGTCAAGTAACTGGACGTAAATGTTCTACGGTACGAATCATTTAAAACTAATTTTCTGGGACTCTACCCCTGAACTAGGTTCAAAGAACCCTATCCATTTCGTACGATCAATACATAAAGAGTATAGTTCTGGTTCTGAGCTATACAATAACTTCTTTTATGCTTAGTATTCATAGCCAAAAAACATGCTGTTTACAATTTATGACAAACGATTCAATTGACCGTGAAAACTTCTAGATTTAAGAGTTCATAATAAATACCCTTGATTGATACCGCTTGCCCCGGATTCTACGTCGACAAATGGCGAGCGATCCTTGCAATTTATGGCTCGTTTCCGCTTCCTATCTTTATTATTAATGCTGCCATTACGGCTTGAAATAAAAATCGCGTAAATATTTAGCCTTTGGACCCCTTGGATATCCCCTAAAGTTGAAACAGCTCTTATACCACGTTGTGCTTGGTATATTTAACTCTTGGCGTCAAAAAATAAGGTTGCATATGCAATAGCATCTTGTAACTGTTACACCCTATTTTCCAAAGAGGGTATTTGTGTGGTGCCACTGACTTTTAACCCTTCGTTTGCTGACCTGACAGGACAATTATCTGTGATGATGCAGGGCCAATTCGTCGAATGGATTTGTGTGATTAGTGGAATGGGGAGCATTGTTATATATGACCGTCATAACAAAAGTAGTGTTTCAATCGTTTTAATACATTTGAATGCGGTTGATTTGAGTGTAGTCTATTTACGTGTCGCGGAAAAATAGTTTGCGTTTTTATTTGTTGAAGTCATAACTTAGCCTATGCAATACAAGAAATGCACGAAAATACTTAAACATGGCCAATTTGTTCGTAATTTCCCAAGTTTCATCCTAATTTTACAACTCTTGCGGTGCTCTTTCGGTGAATTAATTTAATTTCACATAATTCTAACAAATAATAGCCCTTTAAAGCTTAATATTTCATAAATGGATCTCTTAATCAAAAAATAGTTTTTACAAACTCGCAATATTTTTGAAAGACCTATCCAACGACATCCCAAACTATGGGGTACACGAGAAAAAATAAATACATCCCCACGTAGTCAAGTGTCAAGTGTCCCCCCCCCCACAGCCAAAACTACAAATACAAAAAATCTGAAAAAATCTTAAATGAATGAACATATAACGATTTTAAAGGAAAACTATCACGACTAAGTATACATCATTGGTTCTTGAGATACAGGCAGGCAGCATGGCAACACTGGCTGTCAAAGGATAAGCAGCTGATTTCACTAGGTCCCTATAAAATATTTATATTTTAATGATATTTATTGTTAATGTGAGCTTCTCTGTTGTTAAGCAGACAGTTTATAAGTTAAGTTTTAGCTTAGTGATTTATTTCAAGTGCTATAGTGACGTCTAATAGTGTTCCGAAACATTTCAATTCGGTAACCGTTATTGGTTATAAATTTGAACTCGATGTCTACATTTCATATTTGTCGGCTTGCCCAAGCACTATTTACTATAAATACTGCTGTGTGGTAGCCGTTGGTTGACATTATATAATGAGCTGAAATGTGGACATTGATCTACGTTACTATATTCACGTAAGTAACTTGCATTCCTTTGGCATACAATTTCTTGTTTTTACCACTTTAATTATACTAAAACTTTGTAAAAATGATGACTCGAAGGGCAGCTGCTGTAGCTGCGCGTCAGCAACAAACTGACAAGCTTCAAATAACGTTATTAGAACTAAAAAAATCCAAGGAATTGTGTGCTCAATTACTCAGTGAGAGAGAGGACAATGAGAAAGAAGTAATCCAGATTCTAAACAGTAGGGATAGGTTAAAAAAGGAACTCTCTCTACTTGAAAATAAGTATAATGATGTGAACTTGGAACGGGTCGAGCTTCAACATACAGTAGATAAGTTCACTGAGTGTACCACTCTGTACGAGCAGGCCCTGAAGGACGTTGACTCCCTGGAGAGAGCGCTGCATATTGCCCATGAACAGATCTACGAGCTTCAGGAGGCCAGGCAAGACACTGCAGAGGTACACACACAGTCATTATTTCATGAATTGGTAGAGAATGACCCGCAGTTTGTTACTGCTTCAATTGACCTTCCTGTTGTTACTATAGACTTAACTAATGAGACGTCCACTACAACAAGGTTAAGTAATTGTAGCAGGAATAAACTAAAAAAATATATTAAAATAAACAGATATATAAGGAAAACCCGAAGGTTGTTAAAGCAAAATAAACTGTATTATAGAAAATGTATACTAAGTAAAATAAATGTAAAGTTAGTTGATAAATTATATATATATACCACTATGTTAGAAAATAATAAGTTAAAGTATGACAATGACACACAAATGTTACAATTAAAAATTCAGGATTTAGAGGAGTCGTTACAAAAATTGCACAATATGCAGGAAAATTCAAATAAAATTATAGATGAGTATTCTTTAGGAATGGATGATCTAATAGGGCAGCTCAACTATAATTTAGAGTTAGTTCAGTCACTGGAGGACGACCACACATGTGTCTGTCAACACAAGAGTGACTGTCCGGCCCCCGGTGGACTGAAGCAGAGTTTGTGTGTCAGTGTCCCTACACAAAAGGAATATGATGAGAAGTGTTCCTTTCATAAAAACTTAAATAATAATAGTAATACCAATTTGACATCCAAACCTGACATAATAATGTACTGCGATGAGATTGGTAGCAATATGGGCTCATTATTGAACTCATACACTAAGGGACATAGTGTGATCAGCAACTGTTTACCTCTAAGCAGCTTGGAAAATATCCAAAATAAAATTTTAGAGGACAGCTATATTGATATAGACACGACTTTGCTTATTCTTGTAGGAAATAGAGGGAATGTAAACAAAAATAAACTAATTAATTTTTTTGAAACTTTGAATAGCCTTAGTGTGAAAAAAATCATATTGTTTACATTCCCTTATTGTAAACAGTTGTCACAGTTGGAAAATGACATAAGACATAATTTAAATGTGACACTTTATAACATGTGTACATATAATAAAAAAATTGACATTATTGACTCTAACAATTATGTTAGCAATTATTATATTTTAACAAAAGGTAAATTTTACCTGCCTAATTATTTTAAGAAACAGATAGCTATGTCGCTATCCTATTTTTTTGACATTTCAGCCAAGAATTTGGCTCCTGCTGCTATTCAGCAACCTGACAGGTTTTTGGAACATGTTCCAATTACTATCAATCATTTAAATTAAATCACAAGACAACAGAGGAGCTCAACCCTGGCAACCAAATTTGTTATAAATATAAGGACAAATTTAGCAGCAAAGTATCTAATTATATCACTCTGGTTCACCAGAATATTCAATGTATAAGGAGTAAAGACCTGCAAGTCGAGTTATTTCTTAATAGTAATAGCATTGATATTTTATGTATAACGGAACACTGGCTAACTAGTAACGAAGCTATGTTTAATTTTATCAACCACCAGGTCGGCAGTTTATTTACAAGAAATAGCTCGATACATGGCGGGTCGTTAATCATATTAAACAATAAATTAAAATTTAAAGACCGTAAGGACATTGTGTCCTTATCTGTTGAACGAATATTAGAACTCGCTGCAATAGAGTTAGAGCAATTCATAGTTGTATGTGTATATAGGGCACCATTAGGCAATTTCGAAATTTTTGAGAAGATTATGGAAACTGTTCTAATAAAATTATCTTATTCGAGAAAAAAAACAATTATATGTGGAGATTTTAATGTAAATATTTTAGAAAACAGTCCACTAACCAAAAAATTAATAAATCTTTTCAAATCTTTCGGCCTGACACATACTTTTATGGAGCCAACTAGAGTTACTAACACTAGCGCCACGTGTATTGATAACATTTTTACTGATATAATTCCTATTGGTAAGAGTGTGATCAGCAACCTGGAATCGGATCATTTGGGTCAATTAATTAAATTCAAGTCCGTATCGAATAATATTCCAAAAAAAGAAATTACTTTTGTGCCAGTAACTGCAGACCGTGTGGAAAGAATGAGACATAACCTAGTGCATAATTTGCCCTTTCTAACAACTGATAAGGGACCCAATGACATGTACAACTCATTCTTTCACACATTCATGAAACAATTTAACGCAGTATTTACATCCAAATCGGTTGTGGTTGGTGGTGCAAAGGTTTTCAGTGACTGGGCTACTGCGGACTTACATAAGCGTAGAAGAATACTGTATCAACTATATGAGGAACGGAGGTATAACGCGAGTGAGGAGTTTAAGGAACATGTCAAACAGTATTCTAAGCAATTCAAGATAGACTGCCGTATAACTAAGCGAAATTTTTTAAGTAACAAAATCTTGAATAGTTCTGATGTTATTAAAACGACCTGGAAAATAATTAATGAAGAAACAGGTCGCCGAAAAAAGAACATTAACGACTATCGTTTAAAAGTAGATGGTAAAATAATAGATTCCAATCCAGATATCGCAATTGAATTTGAAAAGTTTTTTACCGATATACCAGTGTCCACGACTAAGTGCTTGAACTCTTCGCCTGCGTCTGCCATTGTACTTTTAGAAGATAACGTGCCTGAATGCAGTATATACTTTGAATTCAAGCGCGTTACTGCCTTGGATGTAATTAAGGCATTCAACTCAATCAATATAAAGAAAACCAGTGACCTTTGGGGAGTGTCGGTCCATGTACTCAAATCCTTAATTGAAGTCATAGCATCTGACTTAATGGTCGTATTTAATCACTGTGTTGATTGTGGTGAGTTTCCTGATCTTATGAAACATAGTAAGATAATTCCATTATTCAAAACGGGTAGTACTTTTGACCCCACAAATTTTAGACCAATATCCATACTACCCACTTTCAGTAAAATATTTGAGAAATTGATTTTGTCACAGTTAGCGGAACATTTTCGGTATAATAATTTATTACACAATAAACAATTTGGTTTTACTCGGGGTCGCTCGACAACCGAAGCTGGTGTTGAGTTGATTAAAAACATTTTTAATGCCTGGGAAGGGTCACAGGATGCTTTAGGTATTTTTTGTGATTTGTCCAAGGCCTTCGATTGCGTTAACCATGACACATTGATCAGGAAACTACACCACTATGGAGTTAGAGGTACTGCGCTAAACTTAATAAAAACGTACTTATACGGGAGAATACAAAGGGTAGACGTGAATGGAGTACGATCACCTGGGTCATTGGTCTCAATGGGCGTACCACAGGGCTCAATATTGGGTCCATTTTTATTCCTCATCTACATAAATGACTTACCTTACCTTATAAAGGATAACCATGATATAGTCTTGTTTGCTGATGATACGTCACTTGTGTTCAAAGTTAAACGACAACAGCAGTTTAATGTCGATGTAAACAATGCTATATCAAAAGTAGTCGATTGGTTTAGTGTTAATAATTTATTACTGAATGAAAAAAAGACGAAATGTATAAAGTTCATGACTACTAATGTGAAAAATAGTCAAACTACTGTAACTATTAAAAATGACAAACTAGACCTAGTTAATGATACAGTGTTTCTTGGTATAACGTTAGACTCCAAGCTCCAATGGGGTCCTCATCTTGCTGGATTGGCGGGTAGACTCAGTTCAGCAGTTTTTGCAGTTAATAAGATTCGGCAATTAATAGACTTAGATACCGCTCGATTAGTTTATTTTAGTTACTTCCATAGTATTATGTCATATGGTATTTTACTGTGGGGTAGTGCTGCTGATGTAAATAGCATCTTTGTTCTGCAGAAGAGGGCTATTCGTGCTGTCTACAAGATGGGCCAGAGAGACTCGCTTAGAGATAAGTTTAAAGAAATTAATATATTGACCATGCACAGTCAATACATTTATGAAAACATTATTTATGTTCATAAAAACATCGCTAAATTTAGAAAGAACTGTGACATACATAATGTTAATACCAGAAATAAATATAAGCTCGCAGTGCCCTTCACGCGGCTCCATAAAATAAAAAACTCTTTTATGGGTAATTGTATTAGGTTCTATAATAAGCTCCCAAGTAATGTTACTGAACTATCAGTAAATAAATTTAAGAGTTACGTTAAGCGTAAACTAATTTCTAAAGCATATTATAGTATTAAAGACTATATTAATGATAACAATGCTTGGGACTGAATTGCTTGTAATAAAATGTTTAGTCCTTACGACAAAAGGTTGCGAACGTCGAAAAAAAAAAAAAGACATCCGACAGAGTTTCTTACAGGTTCTTCTCTGATCGGTCGCGATTTGAACCTGCAGTCAATTTAGGCTAAGTCGCTACTATGACGTTTCAAAAGAGTTTATTATTTGTAAACCTACTTGAATAAAGATTATTCTGATTCTGATTCTGATTCTGATTCTGATTCAGGCGATTAAAGTGTTTATACCTACTAAAATCATCTAAGACGGCACCAATTGACTTTAAATAGAAAATTAGTGATTACTTGTTGATTTTTATGTTTGTAGTACTTAAAGGCTTCGGAACCCTACTCTGAGCATGGTCTGACATGCTCGTGCCCGGTTTTTGAGTATACAAGCTAAATATACCTTACATTTAAGGCTTATCGTGTTCAAATTCTTCTCTACCACTAAAGATTAGCTGACTGGAGCTGACCTCCATGTGTTACACTGGTAGTTGAAATCAAGAGAAAGCCAACGATAAAAGCGCAAAAAACATTTTCCCCGTCCACTCATGCTTTCAGATTCAGGGAATGAATGCGACCGAAAGGGGCGGTTCTTCCCCCCTCGAGGGAAAACTTGGGTGTGGGGGGAAACAGGGGGGCAGTTATCGGCTGGAGGGTGCCAAGAGTGTTCGTAATTTTAAACTGTGTTTGTCACTCGACGCTCTCATGGTTTATACTTGTGTCAAGCTTTGAGATCCGTAAACAAACGCGCGCGTCAAATTTTAATGGAACTTCGTGTATACTTATCGCAGTCTCTTGTTTTTAAGGGCTCTGTACCAAATACTCAAATACGATGATTTGTTACCCGTCTGTCTGTCTATCCATCTGTCCATCTGTCGCATAAATAACAGGCAATTCGTGTAACGACTACAGAACCCTAAATTAAGTAAATGCTCGTAACCGATTTTATTCTTCTAAAACAAGACCAATTCCTGAACTGTTCAAAGACAATGAAGCTTGATTGCAAGTCAAAATTGGTGCACGTTGCCGTGAATACTGATGCATTGCACGACTTGCATAATGCCGACGTTATGGACACAGTATGCAAATGCAGCGGCACGTTCCATCTTACGGCTGAAGAGTCGGCCGTATAATGCTCTAGATTTTCTAGAACTTTTGCGCATAATTTTATAGTATTTTGGAAGCCGAGCGTCGTTTGGGCTGTTAGTGCTGTTACCGAGTTTTCGTGAAGACGACTACTTGACTGCAACCCCTAATTCCACTATTTTCATGAAAATCAGACCCGTTTTCGAGAAAGCAATTAATATACAAACGATTAGTACGATTCAAATCAAATATATATTTATTATTACAGTGACTCAGTTTACATATTTAAATTGAAATACAAGTAGTTAAGTACTAAACACTGCACAAAATTTACAAGTATATAAACTTTTCCTGTGTCACCTACACTAGGCTTGGCCTGTCTCGTAGAGTGGCACTATACATAGTTACCAGAAAATGTGAGTGTGTGTGTGTGTGTGTGTGAGGTCAGTCAGTAGGTATTAAAGTATTTAAAGCGCTGGAAGTATTTTTTCTGTTTGTTTGCAATTTAAAGTGGTCAACCATCTTTTAACGTTTGTTTTAACCTCCCTCCGAGAGCAAGTTTTATCCACATTCCTGTAGATGTACAGATGTAGATAATCTCCAAGCCTCTGAGCAAATCTTGATTTCACATGTGGTAAAGGGACTATAAATGTGCGTTTTAGGAGAAGGTCCTTGTAATTAGGTAAATTCTGGACCGTTACGTGGGCCAGAATGACACACCGAAGTACGTACAGCTGCCGATTCACTAACCACATGCAACAACTCAATTATTCTAGTAGATGTAAGAGTGATTCTTTGGAAATAAATTATTTGTGGGGCAAAAATAATCATCCCTTTTACTTCTTGACTTTAGTTTTTTATTTCAACATTTTTCGCCAGCCTAGATTGAAGTGATCTAAATTATCCTCCTTTATTTTTGGTCATCTCCGGCTGCCGTGACCGGAGCTCAGCCAGTTGTAAGATTGCTCCATCGATTCCGATGCGTTCTGCAGACATGTCCACTCCACCTCAGTCCGATTTTAGTTTTGCGGTCCTCTTTCTTTCCTACATCGGCAACTTGAAGTGATATATTATACCTGCCTCTCAGTTATGGATGTCGTACAGTGTTTTTCGGGTTGGAATCCACAATTTCTCATGTAAGTAAACTGACGGATGAATCGCGGCACCTAAATGATAACTTTAACTGGCAAATCTCTTATTTTTCAACTAGCACATCGAAGAAAAAACATGTTTATGCTCTATGACAGGTTGAAGACAGCTGAGTGTTGGTGAAAAGGTGATTTTTGTAAAAATATATCCAAGAAAATATTTTGATTATTCGAATAACAAATGAACAGGACAATATTTTCGTTTCTGCCTACAAAGTTGACGCGTTCAAGTCACGCACGATACTTGCACAAGGAACCTTGGTTTACATTTTCATTAAAATCACAATAGTTCAACTATACTTTCTTTGTTTAGGTATGGTGTTGGTACGTTCAATAGATTTACGTAAACCAAAACAGGTGGATGAGTTCAACACCTGATCAAAACTGTTTTGCGGACCTGTGACATTAGTTGTTTGCTGCTTCTTTTGGCTGACGCACCCAGGACGGATCAATGCTTGAACAAATACTTCATGGAGTCAAGCTGTTCTTTTGCAATCATTCAGATGAGAGTGTTCAATCACTCTATACAGAGTGTCTCATTTAAATCGTTTAGTATGGGAAATTCTGAAACTAAAAGTCATACGAAGATCTGTTCTTACGAACCACGTCCTCGATTTTAATAAAAAGTAAAGCTGCATTCATACATTAAAAAAAAAAATTGTACTCAGCTAAGGAATCGAACCAAGTTGATTTTAAAAAAAAAACTTACACTATTTCTATTCAGATATCAATTGTGTAGGTCTTAAGCAGTAAAAACTCTATGAAACACGATGTCTGATATTAATAAAATGTATCGTTTTCACAAACTTTAACATACGTTACAATATTTAACAAGTGCAGGCATGCAAAATTGTCTCTACTAAAATAAATTAAATTAAAGTATGTAAAAACCATGTTTTTTTTTCATTTTAGACATCATGTTTCATAGAGCCATTTACTGTTTAAGACCTAGACAATCGATATCTAAATAGAAATAGTACAAGTTTTTTTTTTCGACAACCGGGTCCCGAGCTGAGTACAGGTTTTTTTTTTAAATGTATGAATGCAGTTTATCTTCTTATTAAAATCGGTGACATGGTTCCTAAGAACAGATCTTTGTATGTCTGATAGTTTCAGAATTTTCCATACTGACCGATTTAAATGAGACATCCTGTATTACTAGGAGTTCAGAACCTGGGTGTTTCAATGGGAGGAATGGCCTTCGTGCTAAAATGGATTTAACTCATTTCCAGCAATCTAGAGTGCAATCCAAAATTAGTCACACCTCCAGATTAAAAATCGCAATGCAATCGCTATCTTTCTTGGAGGTTGCCCTCGACCACTGTTTACTTACTACGGGGGAGAGCCATGTTTCACACCTTACGCCGTTGCCTTGCAAATTGTATTCAATGTTACACGACTTTAAATTTAATACATACGGGAGGGATCCTGGCTGAAGGGAGCAAATTGGATTTAGTTCGCGACTGCACACCCCGGGTGACGGCGATGCAGCGTCCCTGGGTTATGGAGGATTTAGGATTGATTGGTTCAATATTTCTGGTATATTTTGCTACGCGGTGTCTAGATTATTCTCTTAAGTTACCGGTTTACTTACACGGTGCACTTTCAAAGCTTTTTGAAATGAATAAAATAAAGAAAACTATTCAGCGCCAGTATAACCTTCGTTCCGACAAGCCTGAAATCGTTACAAACCTAATGAGCGTTGAAAGAAAGATGGCTGACGATGAACACTGTTTACGTAACTTTCTTTTGTGCTGAATCTATCCTCAAAGCCGCAAAAACCCAGGGAGAGTACTTTTTATTCAATCCACAACCCGGCCGGCCGTCAAAGCGTTTCCATGAATAATGTCGCCGTAAAGAGCACGAATGAAATCGGCACTGGAATACGTTATTTTTGTCATTTGTGTGTGATAAACTGTTTTCACAGGGTTTTATTTGACTTGCGTCATTCGTATGTCTATTATTCCGGTTCAAATATACACCGATTCCGGTAACCTATCATTTTACCGAATTTCACTTCAACGATTGTATCATTTCACCGAATTTCATATCATCGAACGTTATTTTCAACTGGAACGATGATGTTTTCAGGAGATCATAAACATTAATTATGTAGAATAGGTTAGATTACACTTGTGAACACCTACCAAAAAAAATTAACACATGCGGCGAGAAATGTCTCTCAACTCTCAATATTATTAAAGATAATATCTTTTTTTATGGCATTGAGAAGGCAAACAAGCACACAGGTCACCTGATGGTATGTGGAAACTGTGACCCATAGACATTCGCGTTCACAAGACTGCAAATGCGTTGCCAACCCTGAGGACTAAGATGGAATACCTCTATCTTATTTGTGAATTAATGAATTTTGTGAATTAAGAGAAAAGTAATATAGGAGACATTATGTGTGACTTCATCCATTGGCGTATCTGTATGTGTGTCCGTATTTCTATTTCAACTACTATAAAATGCTACCTACCAGAAATAAGGGATTTGTAAGATGTAAGAATTCTACAATTACATTACTGATCAAACAAAATAAAATAAATATAGGGAGAAGTGGGGTAGATTCATGCAAGGTTCAAAACAGCACGATTTTGTTAAAAACAAATATTAATAATATCGAAACATTACTAAAACGTGCCTAATACATAAGCGGACTAGACAGCTGTTAACGTATCTCTAGGTTGTTGCTCTTGCATTTGACGTGTAAGAAAGCGTTATTATAAATTAAAAAAAAATCCTAATGTGGATAACCGTAGATTGTTGCCCTATTCATTGGAGATTTGAAATTCCCATAATTACATACATACATAACATCACGCCTTCATTCCCAGAGTGGGGCAGGCAGAGCTAAAGAAATACCGACAACTCTAAAAATACTTGTTTATAATTCTGTAACAACATTTTGCACAATTAGGCCAAGAAGTTGTATATTGTTGTAGTGTAGGTATTAGAGACAGGTTGCAAGCCCATCGCCTATCAGTACGACAAGCCCATATTCCCTTAATCGCCTCTTACAAAATACACAGGAAGACATGGATGGCACTAATCTAATCCGGCAACCACGCGGGAAAATTCCCAATATTCAATTATTTCATTTCGTTTTCAGGATTGCACGTTAAATTTTTCTAAAGTACATTGGTTTTAAAATCTTTTTCTTATATAACTGTTGTCCCCCGTGTGGTTGATGTCGTGAGAGGCGACTATGGGAATAAAGGCTTGTAGTACTTTTAGGTGATGGGCTTGCAACCTGTCACTAATATACTGGTTAACATGTTAGCCTGACTATGCAAAATGTTGGTACAGAATTATCAACAAGTTTAGAGTTGTTGGTATTCTGTTGCTCTGCCTACCCTACTCTGGGAATAAAGGCGTGACGTTATGTATGTATGTATATAACTGTTGCGGCACTTTGATACTCAAAGGCACGGGGCATATTGGTGCTATCAATCTTTCATAATTGTTGACTATGTCGTTTGAGTGTCTTAGGGCCTATTGTTTGAGCAGTAGTTAACTCAACTAATTGTTATAATTCGAAAAAAAAATCGAAAATTTGACACATTTCCTTGAGATTTAACCATTAGTTACGATTTTTAACAATTAGTTACTTTAACTACTGATCAAACAACAGGCCCTAAAAAGTGTGTTAGGGTTTCTTAAGCCTATTTTTCATATACATGTATTTATTTAGGTTTTTTATACAAACAAAAACTGAAATTTTCATTTTAAATTGGTCACAATGATCTGTAAATGTTCCTCAAACACAAAAGGTTGCTATTAAAATTCTTCTTAAAAAAAACAATTTTGTCGAACGCAGGTAACCTAAGTCCTCTTATCTCTATTTTTAACTTATTTTTTTTTTGTGAAATTAGTTTTAAATAAAAGCAATAAAGGTTTTCTATTTACTAAGGGCAGTAGATGGCTAACTGAGAATACACAAGAAAAAAAAATGCACAAAAAAAGTTCAAAATAAAAATGTTACTACGACTTTTACTAACCTGATCTTGGAGTTAATGCTCGAAGAAACGATGTTACTAACAATAAGCAAGCGAAGTTGAGTTTTATTTGCGTAGCTAAGTTATTTCAGCGACAAGTTCCCAATGAAACCGCAACTTTCCTTCCAATAAACATACAAAACGTATCGATTGACGTCCAAGCGAGACCTACCCGTAAATCAAAATTTCCCAACTATTCCCCTGAAAACCTCCCTCAACCAAAACTGCTCCCTGCTCCCCCACAACAAGGTTTATTTAACAAAACATTGTTGATTGCGGGCCCTCATAATACCCGCTATTCAAAATACATCTTTGTTTAGACAGTTTAAAGTGCACTGTTGTTTGAGGGTTGAGAGACCCTAGGGGTGAACGACCCCTGCTAGCCGCCCTAGCCTTGTGCAACAGACGGTTCTGTTGCGTCGACAAGCCAGGGTGCTAATGGTGTAGTGTAATTGGACACTTATTTATTGGTAATAAAACAGGTAAATCTAAATTTCCTTCTGTGTCGGTGAGGGGATAAGACGTAGTCTCATTTACAAACGCAAGAAAACTGTCCGATATTGTCTTTCCCGGCGAGTGCAAGTGCTTGGGTAAGTTCGTGGGTGGACTTTAACAGCGGCTGTTAAATGCATCTTCATTAATTTTAAGACGTCATGAGGGGAGGATTGAATGAATCAACGGATGAGGAATGAAAGAAGCACATTATTAACAGGTTTATTAGTTTTAGTCGCTTCGTGAGAGAGCACGCAGGTAGCGGGCGGTAGACAGCGTCTCGTTTAAAATGAGAAGATCAATCGTATTAACCGGTGATCAGTGTATGAAAACATGACTTGAGTGGCAGGGACCGTCGTAAAATGGCGGGTTAAGCGGGAAATCGTATTAAACGTGATCCTATTAAGCAGCTCTACTGTAATACACGTTTCCTGTTGCTCGATAACGTACATTTCCAACATATATTATGTCATGTTGTTGAATCGCCTTTATTATTCGAAAATTGATTTTGAACAAGCTTTCGATTTTATTAATAAATAAATATTTATTTATTTGTAAATTTGTGAATGTGTAATGGCGATACGTTAACGTTATCCACTTATCCGGGACGGTATTCGCTACGTCGTAGCGCTTAGGCGTAGCGGACGTAGAGCTCGCCTACAGGCTCTGCGGAGCTACTTTGAAATCCGTAATTAGAATTTGAACTTAAAGTTACGCATTGAGAGCAAAAGTTATAGCAACAGACGATCGAATTACGGATTTCAAAGTAGAGCCGCTCAGGCCGTAGCCAAGATGCGTACGCTAAGTAACGTTACTATTAGTTTGGTTTAAAGCAAGTTGCGTCACTGGTAGATCACGTGACTTTTCTTATGACGTGATCTATCAGTGATGCGATTGGTTTAAAAACGAATAACGAACGAACAAACGGCCTCAGATGCGTTCAAGAATAAGGGGCTAATGGGGCCGACGAGGGTGATGAGCAGAACCATGATTGGCGCACTTTATTAGAGTATTGTCTAGCCCTGACTAACCAGGGCCCGTATTCCACTGCGTTATAACGATATCGCGTTTGACGTGTTTTAGAATAGTTTACGACTCGGTCGCCATTATTGTGAATGACATAAAATCAAAACGTTGACAATACGGAAGCACGTCAATGATCGTTATTACCAAGTAGAATCCCAGCTCTGCTAAAGATAAAACGATAAAAGTTGTTTATTCAGTAAGTAGGCCGCACTGGCACTTTGACACGTCATAACTCTACTGGCGCTACAAAGAGACCACTGCTGAGAAGAAGCGCCACAAAAAACTCAACAGTCAGTATTTTTTTTAATGTAGAACAATCAAGAAAGTTCACAGCAGGTTAAGACATCACAATACCTTATCGTTTTACAGCACTTAAACAATAATTCACACAAGATTGGCAAATACGTTAATGCAATAAAGTAGAAAAGTGAGTATCTAATTATGACGTTCTACATTTTTTTTTTTTATGGAAAGGACGCGAGCACTCGGACACATACTGAACAACTTACTATAACATCCCTTAAAAGGAGTTCCGTCCATGCAAGTTGTTCAGACTACATTGCTTTACGATTAGCGTTAGTAATGAACAGAGATCGGACAAATGGGTGTCATTACTCGCAATAATGTGGACATGACTCCAATTTTAATTAAACAAATTAAATTATATTAATTTATTTCTTACCTGAATTTTAATCTTGATCCTTTGCAGGATAGTTATAAATAAATAATACAGGAGTGGCCATTGATATTATATTAATTTAAGTACATAAGTTTGCTCCATTAACTTCCGTGGATTCGAAAGGAGCCCTCATAAGTTTCTTTTAGCCGTTAAAAGGAATAAAACAACCACGAAAAAATTAATACAATACCTGTTTATTTGCTTTAATAAATATACCCAATAAAAAATCTTTGCATCATTTATTTATTAACTACTGCCTAGCAAAGGATCAAAATTATTCTTAGGATAAGTAATCAATTAATGTAATTTAATTTGTTTAATTAAAATCTATGGAGTCATGTCCACATTATTACGAGTAATGACACCCATTTGTCCGATCTCTGGTAATGAAAAACAATATTAATAAAATGATATACCATTGAAATCAAAACTGTGCCACCATTGCAAAGTAGAAAGACACGACGGACGCTCGAACTATAAAACTTAACGTCCATTTACAACATACAACTATCTTACACATTCCATACAATAAAATTGAGTAAATCATAAAATTGTTCAGTCTAAACCTTACCCTAAGTATTGGCAGGAAATAATTGCGTGCAATTATTGCCGATTCTTGTATAAGAAAGTTGTATTATGTAAATGGGTCTTTAGAGCTTCAGAGTTACCCTCAATCGGTTTTAATATGAACATTTGTCTTCGGCGTGATAAGGTCAAACTTGACCAAGTTTTACCTATTACAAAAAAAGCTTCTACTGTAACTAACTTTACGTATTGGAGTTTTGAAACAGGTTAGTTTTTAAATGGGTTTTAGTCACGCTACCAGGCCATTCTGGCCAATAGAGTTTTAATATATTAAACCAACAAACAATGTGCAAAATACATTGTTAGTCATTTACCTACATCACTTATTTTAATCATTTTAATTGCCCGTGTTGTTGCCAGGTTAGAATAGTGCTACTCCATGTTTTCCCGTGGATGTTGTAAGAGGCAACTAAGGGAATGAGGGCTAGTAGTACTGTTAGGCGATGGGCCTGCAACCTGTCACTAATCCATTGGTAAACTTCTTAGCCCGTTTGTGCAAAATGTGGTTACAGAATTTCCAACAACTCTTTTTGTAGTTGTTGGTATTTCTGTAGCTCTGCATACCGCACTCTGGGAATGAAGGCGTGATAGTATGTATGTATTTATTTTAATAACGTTTTTCAACCTGTATCATTGTAGAAATAGAATACACACACATACAATAATTAATGCTGCTAGTTCTCTTTATTTGATGTATTATAATTTGTTAATGATATAATGTTACTTATTTCTTTTTTCTTATGTCTCGGCCTACTGTGATCTCTCTGTGCAGCCGACTCCTCAAAAAAATCGCATCAAAATCCGTTCCGTAGGTTTAAAGATCTAAGCATACAAAGAGACAGGCAGCGGGAAGCGACTTTCTTTTAGACTATGTAGTGATACTCGGATTTTGAAGGTCCACATGAATATAGTGCGGTCTAGCGAAGTTCAGAGAGCAGCAAATTGCCAATCCAATTTCGATGGAATGCAGCCCGGCGTTGATTGTAAAGCTCTATCAATCTGATTGGTCATTTCCTGGTCGTCTCCGCTCTTCTCCCCTTAGTCACTCTAAGGGTTCCTCTTCAAGCTTTATTTCAGTTCATGTATTTGTATGTGGGTCAAATTTTGCAAGTAAATTTTGAACTACTCTCTACCCTTGTTTTACAAAAACTCATTTCATAGATTGTATCACTTCGCAGAATTTTCATTTCATAGAAAGCTAATTTCTGCTGTAACCTTACTGTTTTTCGATTACTTTTTGATGGACACAGGCCTAACCTTACCTAACCTACATAAATAATGAGTAAAATAGTGTACAGTCGAAGACACTGTTAACTGTACATTTACAATCGAACATAAACCTTATCGCAACGTATTAAAGTCTAGGGGTGGTCAGTTAACAGTGTCTACGTGTGTACAACCATTTGAAACACACATCGTCGGTCTAGATGTGACCCCCGGGTAACTCTTCACTTCGTCGAATGTATCATTTCATCGAATTTAATTTCATCAAACGCTATTTTCTGCTGAAACTATGATATTTTCAGGGTATCTTAAACATTAATTAAGTACGTAGATTAGGTTAAGTTAGATGTTTAAGATACCCTAAAACAGGGTAAGATACCCTTTAACTTAAACAGTTTCTTTAACATATAAATTAAGTGACCAAGTTCTAATTACAGGATTCAGATACCCTGAAAACATTATAGTTTCGGTGAAAGGTGTTTCGATGAAATGATAGACACCTGATCCCTCGTATATGCAAACAGACAAACTATTCAAGTGAGACGATACACTGCTTTGAAAACTTACGAGTTCCAAAGTTGTGTGTTGTTGTTGTTGTTGGTATCAATATTACGAGTTGTCACTACTGTCACTAAATCTTACAAGGTTACACCAGTCGAATTCTTACCAATGCTTGTTACGAGATATCACCAATCGTTTTTCGCCGACAAAATGAAAAGTAATGCTGGAGACATTTACGAGTTAACACTGGAAATAGGTACCTACTATTAAAAACATTCTGCATCGAAATCTCATTTTACCAAAAAAAGTTAGTTACGAAGTGACACATTAACAGCCGGTTCCTATATACAAACCGCGGACTGGGCTGGAATTCTACAAGGTAATAACGATATCGTTTTTGACCTGTTTCCGTATTGTCAACGTTTTGATAACTCTTATGTCATTTACAATAATGGCGACTGTGACATAAACGATTCTTAAACGTGTCAAACACGATATCGTTTTAACGCACCTGAATAGAGGCCCTGATTAGGTTACTTCTAATTAAAATTTGACACATTTTGTACGCGGCGACTGTCAAATATTGACTTGAAAAAAATATGTATTGTAACTCCCCTACACGTAACGTGGGGATGTATTTTTTTTTCGCTTATTCTATAGTGTGGGATGTCGTTAGATAGGTCTATCAAAAATATTACGGGTTTGTGAAAACAATTTTTTCTAATAAGTGATCCGTTTATGAAATACTAGCGACCCACCAGCGGCTTCGCAGGCTGCATTTTTTTTTCTTGAGAATTGATTTTTGTTTAATAAAAAGTATTCTATGTTACTTAACTCCCAGAATATGTGTACAAAGTTTCATGATGATTCGTCAAGTAGTTTTTGCGTGAAAGCGTAACAAACATCCACGCTTTCACATCACTTCACTACATAGTATAAAACAAAGTCGCTTTTTCTGTCCCTATATCCCTATGTATGCTTAAATCTTTAAAACTACGCAACGGATTTTGATGCGGTTTTTTTTAATAGATAGAGTGATTGAAGAGGACGGTTTATATGTATAATACTTTAATCCGGAGCGAAGCGAGGGCGGGTCGCTAGTTTATAATATTAGTAAGGATTAAGCCCCCCTACAGCCAAAACTACAGATACAAAAAATCAGAAAAAGAACTTAAATTAAAGCGCATATAACAAATTTTAAAGGAAAACTATCACGACTAGACATCATTGGTTCTTGAGATATAGGCGATTAAGCCGATTAAAGTGTTTACGAGTATACCTACTAAAATCATCTAAGGTGGCATCAATTGACTTTAAATAGAAAAATTGTTATTATTTGTTGATTTTTATGTTTGTAGTACTTAACAGCTCCGGAACCCTACATTGAGCCTGGTCCGACATCTCTTATCCGGTTTTTTGATTTATTTAATAGTTATTATTGTCAGTAACTTATTACTTTCTTGGTAGTCTTGGTACGTTCGCCAAAAGTGGAGAAATCTCCATAATATCTGACGCAACATGGCGGTTAAAGAAATGAATAGCTGTTAAAATCTTGGCACTTTTGGTCCGATGTAACCCGATCCTTTGCCAAAAGTTACCACAAAAATAGGTTATTGACCTCGACAATGCCGCTATAGCAATCGTGGCGTCAATTGGATGACCTGTGATGTGATTGGAATGGAAACTAGACAAATCGTGTAGGTGTGAATGTGAACCTCCTATGTCAGTGATCATTTAGAATTGTTATTATTACTTACCAACTACAATATGTTTTGTTAATTTCCGGGACTCCTCGTGTATAATCACTATTCGCGTAGTCCTACAATATATAAGACATATTGTAGGACTAGGTCTAATGTTACAAAATAAGCCCTTTTGAACACTGAATATCCAACAGGGCTTTTGCTTTTGATTTATTTTGTTTACTGTTTGCTCTACTCACTTGACACTGGCAAAATCATTGCGGATTATCGCGGTGGACCGCCATTAATAAAAAGAGAAGAAGAATATCCAACAACACAAATAGTTTAAAAGCATTTATTTAACAAGACTATCTTTGTTTATACCTAACTGCGCCAGAAGGAGGGTCCGTTGTTTTTCGAGCGTATGTATGTAATTATGTATGCATGTACGGTCACAAGCGTAAGGGTGATGGGCAATTTTGTATGGACCCCGTCCCCCCCCTCCAACAGTAACGGGCTGCAGGTCTATATGTTCATTAGGACCCAATAAAAGACAAAATACTTATCTTCGTAGCAAAATCAATGGGAATTTTTTAATGAAAACAAAGGGCCAGGCAAGGCAAATCATCTACATACGTGTTCATTTTCAAACAAATTCCATAGTTCCATACGATAAGATTATGATTTTTCAAGAAAACCCCATACATATGGTGATCGTCGCCATAGAAAAAATACATCATATTGCCAAGATCTATAAACTGGCACATGTTTCATCACTGTTGGTGGGTGGGGACATTTTTACCCATCGTCCTTTAAGACCCATTTGAAAAAAAAAAAAGCTTGAAGTTGTCAATGTCCTTTGAGATGCCCATTCATTTATAAGTTAGAGGAAACTCAACCATATTGCTGTAGAATGTCAGATTGACTTTTGGCACGCTCTGGAGCCTTAACAGCTCGATGGGTTTTAACATTGTGGTGTCTTTCGTCTTGGTTGTGGGAGTGACATAGACGAACATTGTTATCAAAGTAATGAGAGGGGAATATCTTTTTAGTATAATATAGAGTACAATATCAAACGATGCTTGCTTTTTAAGGTTCCGTAACAAAAATAGCGAAAACGGTACCGTCCGTTTGTTCGTCCGACTTTATTTCACATGCATTCTTATTAGACTTGTTTGGTACGAACAAACAAAGGAAATAAAAATTAAAAAGCATTAAAATTATAAAATGAAAAATCTTCCCAAATTTAATATAAAACATATTTTAAATAAAACCAGGGGTCATATTCGTTCAGTCATGACATGTTTTTGTATGGTGTAAAATAAAGCGTTTGTCAGTTTGTACTCGTACCCTAAAAGTGTACTTAATCTTCGCTGCAAATGTTTTTTAAGTTCGTAGCTGTGAGTGTTTTGTATGTATGTTTATATGGACGTTAACTCTTTATTACACTTATAAGCAAGGATCGTTAACTGCGAGCGAAATCCATTGAAATGACGTATGACAACCAGTTAGGGATGGCGATGGTTCTAAATTGATGAACTAAAATATTATGTACTAAAATAATACAAATAAATATAACTGAACAGAATCTGAATCTCAGTGTAATGTTATTATTACAGTTAAATGGTAAATTTTTGTATTTTGGTTCTTGCTTTTAATGTGACTTTCTAAAATAAATATTATTGGTTTTCGTTTTTTATTACAATATGTACACAAAACCGATATATCTTCTTTTTTTTAAAACCTATGCTCTTCAAGCAGTAGCTCCATTGTTACTTTAAATTAATTATTGTTACAAAACGATTTGAAAATGCAATAATAAGCAAACACAACCAGTACTTGACGGAGTCACATTGACAATCATGACAAGAACATACCTACTAGTTCGTAAATTTATCTATTGACAAAATATTTATCAATTCCAAGAAGTTTTAGTTTAATGTCATAGATAGCACTTATTACTTATTAGTGTCTAGGTGACCTAGACACTGATAAGTATAATATAATGATATTAATGATAAATAAACACATTCCTCCATACATATGAATAAGTAGCATAACTGACGATTCGAAAGTGCTTGTTTCTAAGCCTACTCAATAAATATTTTTTGCCTTTGACTTGACTTGACTGGGTAGCAACCCTAGTACTTCAATGGATTTCGCTCGCAGTTAACGATCCTTGCTTATAAGTGTTTGACAAATTAAAAGCCTTACAAAATAAAGCGTGTAAAGGTATATTTCATTTGATTTATATCTTTCTATGGTGGTATAAGTCAAGATTTGAATGCGAACAATTATCACCCGCTTAGGTACCTACTCCCGTCACAAAGCTATCCCTCAATTACTCGTACCTAGGGCTAGCCAACCAATTTGCCTTTTTGCCCGCAGGGGGGCAATCAGCCGCCGACAATCAGTCATTACCCATCGGGCACCAGCTTGCCTACTCCAGGAATCACAAAGGAAAGATCGAGGCTTCGTGGGTTATGGGTGGCTTAAAGAGAGATTTTTTTTCTATTTTCACTTCTCATGGAACATTTCAAGCCATTTAAAATAAAGTAACTCAATTTGACTTTGGCAGTGGTAAAGCTATTGTATAGGTACCTACTTATGTATTAGGTGACAGGCACCCGATCGTATCGTAATATACAGGGCGTCCCACGGCTATGCCACATGGAAGGAAAGTACCTTGAATATTGTAGGTGGAACATTTTACTGAAACAAGACATTACTTTAATTTAAAAAACAATTTAAACTGCATTCATACATATTTAAATAATTACATGGTTGAACCGGGAATCGAACCCGTTACACGAGAAAATAATTACCCTGTAGCTTTATCATACCGATCGAAAGGCTTCATCATAAGGATTATTTTTTGTTAAATAGCATAGTATCATAAATAAAAGAAAGACCATGAAATTTAACATTTGATGTGAAATTTTGTTCAGAAAAATGAAAAGCTGATAGATAGAGAGATAGATAGATTTCGTTTTTTTATGGGGTTATGTCAAAAATTTAGTTTACAAGAACCAGTATGAAAGTGTCCACGAGCTATAAACAGAACTTACAACGTATTATTCTAAATATCCACCACAACAAGATCAAAAAATCGACAGGGAGCGAAATAATCAAAAGAGTGCGACTTTGTATTCAACAGAAAGGAATTTTGAGCATTTGATAAATTGATTAATTTTGTATTAAAAATGTTAAAATTCATGGTCTTCCTTTTATTTCTGACACTATGTTATTTAGCAAAAAAAAATCCTTATGATGAAGCCTTTCGATCGGTATGATAAAGCTACAGGGTAATTATTTTTCTCGTGTAACGGGTTCGATTCCCGGTTCAACCATGTAATTATTTAAATATCTCTGAATGCAGTTTAAATTGTTTTTTAAATTAAAATAATGTCTCCTTTCAGTAAAATGTTCCATCTACAATATTCAAGGTACTTTCCTTCCATGTGGCATAGCCGTGGGACGCCCTGTATAAAGTTTAAAAAACTACTAGATCATCATAATAAATAATGGCGTATAAATGGTTGTATTACTGAAACCATGACCTTTTCGGGATTTTCGTTTGCAGGTTTGTTTTATAACAATCCTGAAAAATTTATGATTTAGAAAATAAAACGTAATATATGGTCATAAGACCATAATGTACTATTAACATGACACTGTCAAGGACTTTAATTGTTATTGTGACAGCGTGAAATAACATGAAAGAAAGCTAAAAATAATGATTAACGCTGCCATTATGACAGGGTTCCATAGTGGCGTAACAATTAAAGTCGTTGACTGTACCTATTTTGAACTTTACGTATTGATATCATACGTACCCGACAGGGACATTAGACACGAGTTTGGAATCGCGAGGAGATAAGAAACAAACGACGGGAACTACGTAAACAAAGTCAAGGCCAAAACTTAGTGCCTAATAATAATTACTTTTTTTTTATGTTAAGAAGGCACACTAGCACTCAGGCCACCTGATGGTAAGTGGAACCTGAGACCCATAGACATTTGAATTCTCAAGACTATAATCCCAAGACCTCAAATGCGTTGCCAACCCTGAGGACTAAGATGGAATGCCTCTATGCTAGTAATTTCACCGGTTGTCTTATCCCCACACCGGAACACAACAATGCGAACACTGTTGCTTGCTGCACGAGCATTTGTTTGCGACTTCGTCCGTGTAAAAATCCTTTATCGCTTTTCCCTCGGAGTTCTAAATTTAGCAGGGATGAAAGAATTCAATGTCCTTTCCAAGGGTTTAACCCGTTTCCATGGGCAACTTGGAGCTTGGCCCTAGAACCAACGCAGCTGAGAGTCAGGTCAATGAATAAGTATTTAAATCTACTTCATTTCGTTTTACAAGCACCAAGCTGAATTCCATTACAGAACTGAGATGTTCGTATTTTAGACAGAAGTACATTTAAAGACCTATTCAATGACCCAACTCACATGTTTGTTGGTTTTTGGGCCGTTTTGACGCAGGGCCATGAAAATCGATTCAACGGCTAAGCTGTTGAAGCGCAACAAACAATCCGAGTTCATTCTCATTCATAACATTTAAAGAAATATTTTTTGTATCTCTCTATATTTTCTTGGTTATCGTACTTCTTATTTAAGAAAACGGGGTGTCCGATCATTGAAGTAAATGTTTAGCCAGTAGTAAAGTTAAACCTCACCCTTCTGCGGTGGCGTGCTTGAGAAACGTTACGATCGACCCCAAGTTTACACTTTAACTTAAGATCTGGTTCGTTTTATATACGACTTAGTTTTTGGAGTCTCTCCAATTTATTCAGAGGATACTTAGTGCTGGGGAGAAAACATAGAAATATAGATAAAAATATTTTTAACCCATCAATTCTGTGAGCTGTTGCGGCGAGGGCGATGGCGAGACAAGATAAAATGCTTATTATTGTTTAAATATATTTTTTTAGGGTGAGGGAGGTTTTGGCTCCGCTACGGGTCGAAAAAGCGCCTTGTAACCTATTTTTAGACTTTTTACCTTGAAGAACATTTCAAAACCTTTTAAGGCTGCGTTTACGCCAAATCTGTGCGAGGTAGCGGAGCGTGTGCGAGGAAAGAATCCACCAATAGAATCCCTAGCCTCGCTTAGCGCAGTTCTCCTATTGGTGGATTTTTCCTCGCACACCGCTTCGCTGCCTCGCACAGCTGTGGTGGAAACGCAGCCTAAACGGACCTGTTTTAATGTGACGTAATGCTATTTTTTTAATGATAGGAGTTCATAGGGCCAAAAAAACTCATTGAGACATTCTTTTGCTGCCGTCTGTGCATTTTGGACCGTCATCAATCATCATATTCCGCTCAACGAGACTAAACTAACGAGTCCAACCCCCGTTAAGTTCGGTGGAGACCTCGTCGCAACCTTCCGACTTCATCAACGGATCAGCTCTACCGTGCCATAATATTGCATTGCCCTAGGGATTACTTGTTCAATGAAATAACTGTTTGTAGGGTCGCTGAATTAATTGCGAAAAAATGATCATCTGCTCGGGGTCAGTGACTCTTCAAAATGGAATGGTTTTTTGATTGATTGGTGATCTCGTTACACCTCACCATTCTTAAAGTCTTAAGTATGAATGTGGATGGCTATACGAGTAGGGGAAGACCAAAGAAACTATGGATGGACTGTGTGAAAGATGATATGGCTAGAAAGGAAGTGACTACCGAGGTGGCGACTAATAGAGAAGTATGGAAGAAAAAGACATGTTGCGCCGACCCCAAATAAGTTGGGATAAGGGCAGGAGGATGACGATGATGATGGTGATCTCGTTACACACTGCAAAGAGTGTCAATGCTATTATTAAATTTAAAAAATATATCTCACACAAACATTTTGTTTTGTTACCTACTTCAGTTTGCTGTTGCCATAAACCATGCGATCAACTACCTAAGCAAACTCATACTTAAATATTTGTTTAGTATTGTCTTCCCATAAATCAAATAAATAAAAGCATAGATCACAATAGCCCCACGTTGGGCGCCAATAACCGCTGCGATTGGTTCTATCGCTCATTACTCGTCTCGATCCGCAGATGAATCCGTAGATAAGTCCGGTGATGAATCATCACATAAATCCTCGTAAGAAGCGGTGGGTTAGTGTTAATCAGTGTAAGAGATTGGAGATTTGCCCCATTTGGGTCAGATTGGACAATATTGACCGATGGTTTTAGGCATCTGGTAAACTTATAGGATATGTGAAGGAGGTTATCTGATGTATCTTTAAATAGGCATCTAAGCTAAGATCAAATCATTCATACGGTCCTACGATGGAATGGCTCTATGCATGACATTTTACCGGCTGTCTCACTTCAACACCGAAATATAACAAAGCGAACACAGTTGCTCGGTAGCAGATTAGCGTGTAATATGGTCATAGCATTCAAGATGGACCGTGCTCAAGGTTTTGACCAAAATTAAGTTAAGATACAAAACAAAAATATTAAATACTATGTTCCCATGTTGGGCGCCAATTTAAATACCATGAAACTAATGAGAGATATTATCATGTGAAAAAATTATAATGTTCTATACCTACTGGCTTTTAGTTCAATTGATATTTACTGAAGTTATCGACTAATTAATCATGTTCGTATCTTTTTAGTACCTTTCTAATGAAATTAGCTAGAATGTAAATTTTATGGAGCTTTTTACGAGAACGGCCGAATTAACGCATGACCCTTTGTAAATGTCCATTTTAATGTTTCATGGAGGTCGTTAACTCACCATAATACCACATAACGTGGAAAAACGCTATGCGGTCTAACTTATTACAATAAGCATTCCACAATAACATGATAGGGGAAATGATTAATCCATTAGTGATTTTAACGATTAATACCTAGTAAATAGCTCGATCGGGCCCCTCTTCTCTCGAACTGTTCGGCGACAGGAGGCAAACCCCGGCACGCGTCGCAAATCCCCTCATCCACGCATCTTGTGTGTTATCAACACGCCACCAAAACGAAAACACTTGACGATCACTAACGCAACTCACCGTACTCCGATTTTATTTAGAGAGAGTCCTTTGTTTAATTCGGAGTGCAATGAACCGGGAAGCGGCAGGCGGACGCACGTGGCTCGCGCGAAAGCTCGCGGCGTACTGAGTGAGATGCGTTCAAACGTTCGGGTTCACGAAAATTGTGGTTATGTCAGTTACGTAAAGGAATTCCGCTGCTGAAATTTTTGTGGGACGGGTGTCGGCTTGTCACGCACGGTTTGCGTGGTAACAGCATTACTACGCTGGATGAAAACAAAAATATTCAAAGACTAGTTTCCACCCGCGACTTCGTACGCGTATAAATTAGTTCCCAAGGGAATAGCGATATGAAAGGTACCCTATGTGTTAATCCAAGGTATAAGCTGTTTGCATTTTAAATTTCACCAAAATCCGTCCAGTAGTATTCGCGTAAAAGAGTAACGAACATCCATACTTACAAACTTTCGCGTTTAGTAGGATTAGTTTTAACTCCTTACCAAAACAAAGGAAAGTCTGTCCTTAAAGTCTGTGGCTTCCTGGCTTTCAAACGGACAAAACAAATGTAAGTAGGCTTTGCAATTATATATTAATATTTAAAGTTATTACTACAAGCAGAGTTTTATTTCAATAAGTTGTTTAAATTGCCGAGTTCTACACCTAAAGTATTAAAGCGTGTTAGTTTAGTAGGTGTCAGTTACTGTTTTAGGCGACGTCGGATAACTGTACTGACTATGCTATGACGTAATAGCAAAGGTCGCGGCCGCGGTCGCTGAACTTCCCAGGAAATGATAATAGACGATCTGTACGCTAATCTCTAAGTATTAATAAATATTTGCCATTGGAAGTTTATTTAAACTTTGTTTTTAAACTTAAAATGTACATTTTGAGGCTCGTTGATGCAGTTTTATGCATTGGGCATTTAGTGCTATATTTGATGGATAAAAAGTTTTTAATCCACGATGGCTATTGAACTAATTGACGTGGCGTGGTTGCAATAATGTATGGAAAATGAAAAAGTCGGATTGGACGTCATCGTAGGTTAAAAGTAGTAGTAATATTTATTTAATTTAAGAAAAATAGATAGACAGATAGATAAACATCTTTATTCTTCACGAACGTAGATACACATGACTATTAAAGCCAAACATAATTTACAAAAAAATAAAGCTGGATAACGCAATTAAGCAGTTAAAAATAAAATTATAGATTTTCACTAACTATAACTTATATAGAAAAGTGCTATTTATTGTGTTTGCATAAACAAACTTAATTAATATTTAAAATATATCAGAATAATGAAAAAATTGTACGCATTACTCCGATTTATATTTTTTATGCTACCATTCAGTATTTACATAAAACCTCGCGGAACAAAAACGCTAACCTCACCACGATGCGTGTATTCGGAACGCACCCGATCGATATGGCAGGAAAGCGCGGGAAGCCGGGAGCGGCATCGCCATGGCAACCGACGAGCTCCCGTAGGACGGTTTAATTACTTTATAAACTGTGTTATTTTTTTCTATCGTTTCAGGACCAGGTAAAGGATTTCAATAGAGTAATAGTAAAAATTGAGGCATATAAGTTATTTACTAATTTTAAACGTATTGCACAATACACAAAGTAGGTACACATCGACGGCGGACTTATGTATTAAAGCAGTATCTGTCAATCAACCAACGTGCATAACATAAATAATTTGAGTTTAGTGTTGACTTAACAGTAACTATTGATGTTTGCAAAACAAACATATTTTTTTTTACATAACACAAATGATAAATCTTTCCACAAAACGTACACATATCCTTTGCTAATGCTATGGGCGAAATTTGGTAATTTGGCGGCAGAATTAAATGGAAAATGAAGAAATGTTCTGGGTGAACAAGTATTCTGCACTTTGTTTACGAAACGTAAAAAGTGAAGACCTGCCCCTAGTTCACATTGCATGTACATGGCGCATATAATATACGAATCTCAGTTAATTAAAAACTTGTTAAAATTATATGCTTAATTGTCACCTGTCACTTATCATGACATAAGGGTTTGTTTTGTTTTTTGTTGTGTTTTTAAATTACAAATGCTACGTAGCTAACAATTGTTTTTTAATTTGTGTTCTAAAGAATAAATCAATCCCTCACAAAAGCGTGTAAGCCTTCACGGGCGCGCCGCCGCAACTCCGCCGCCGCCGTAGAAAATTTTAACTCACGCCGCCGCTGTATATTCGGCGCTCATAATCTAGACTTGAGACTGATATGATGATAATGGGATTTTAAACATAGGTACCTACTTAAATTTTGCGATATAATGTTTGAGAAGTGATAATTGGTGAAAAATGTGTCGCCCATACAAAGGTAACCCGTGAAAACGGGCTTCGGGTATGTAGATACTGTACACACACTCTCATACGCTTTACGCTGACCTGGTTCACCCGAACCCAAAGTCTTTTTAATATTTGTTGCACTTTTAGTCCTTCAACCCTAAACGCTCCTTTTCCTCCCAGTTGCACTTAATCTTCCCCTCGTTCGCTATTAATGCATTCGGCAGTAAAATTGAAGCGACACCTGTACACGTGTACCTGTTTAGCACCCTCGGGGTAGATTTAGGGGACGTGGTGGAATCACGCTGTATACCGATACAGGGTGATTCGGAAACCAACACACAGTAAAATAGAGCGTACTTGCAGTAAACACCCACCAGCGCTTTACTGGCGGCCAATGGTGCGAGCGTCGGCAATGAAAAAAATCATTAGGGATATTTGAATGTGTATAATATTCATGTCAACAGTGAAACATTAGCATATGTCCTGTGCCTGTGTTATCCTTTGAGACCCTTACCGATACCCTTTAACCCCTCAAGCATTTTAGTCTACAGGTCATAAGTAATCAGACTTAGAAACTAAGGGCGCGTACACATAGAACGTCCGTTTTCACAGCGAACGTCCGTTTTATTCGAGCGTCTCAACCGCCGTCATTATTGTCTTAAATATATGTATTGACAAAAATAATGATAACACCAGCAGCTTGATGTAACACCAGCAGCCCCTAGCGTCCTAAGTCCGAGGCCGGCCCAATAGGGGCGCCCTTAGGCATGCTAGTGTAAAAACCCTTTACCGCGTGGACTCCCATCAGGAGTCCGCCCTCTCTCCGGCGAAGTAGTCAAAGCCATCAGCGGCTAACTAAGTAAAAAAAAAGGCGATTAAAGTTTTTATACCTACTAAGATCATCTAAGACGGCACTAATTCACTTTAAATATAAAATTATTTGTTACTTGTTGATTTTTATGTTTGTAGTACTTAACGGCTTCGGAACCCTACACTGAGCATGGTCCGACCTACTCTTGCCCGGTTATTTTTTTTTGATTTGAGGAGGTAACCATCTAACCATCGATGCTAGATTAGTGCAGGGTTTCTTACGGTGTTATTGTTGTCCTTTACGAAATACGCGCGGTATTTTTTTTAGAAATAGTCCAAGCCCGGTCGAAACCATATTCCTACTATAATACTCATGTCATGTCAACAGCGAAACATTAGCATATGTCCTGTGCCTGTGTTATCCTTTGAGTTAAAGATAGAAACCGATAGCCTTTAACCCCTCAAGCATTTTAGTCTACTGGTCATAAATAATCAGACTTAGAAACTAAGGGCGCGTACACATAGAACTTCTGTTTTCACAGGATCTTTTTTAACGGATCCGCATTGACACAGCAATTACAGGGCCGCTTTAAACGGATCCGTCGCTACTCGATGTAATCCGGAATACTGTATTGTGTGTGAACTAGCTCATTCAAGTACATACGCCAATAACGTATACGTTTTTAGGGTTCCGTAGCCAAATGGCAAAAAACGGAACCCTTATAGATTCGTCATGTCTGTCCGTCTGTCCGTCCGTATGTCACAGCCACTTTATTCCGTAACTATAAGAGCTATACTGTGGAAACTTGGTAAGTAGATGTATTCGGTGAACCGCATTAAGATTTTCATACAAAAATAGAAAAAAAACAATAAATTTTTGGGGTTCCCCATACTTAGAACTGAAACTCAAAAATTTTTTTTTCATCAAACTCATACGTGTGGGGTATCTATGGATAGGTATTCAAAAATGATATTGAGGTTTCTATTATAATTTTTTTCTAAACTGAATAGTTTGCGCGAGAGACGCTTCCAAAGTGGAAAAATGTGTGTCCCCCCCCCCCGTAACTTCTAAAATAAGGGAATGATAAATGTAAAAATAATATATGATGTACATTACCATGCAAACTTCCACCGAAAATTGGTTTGAACGAGATCTAATAATTAGTTTTTTTTTAATACGTTATAAATCGTAAACCGCATTTTACCTTTCATTCAATCAACTCAAATATAATAAAGAATAAAGAAAAACATTTATTTAGATGTATAGTTGTACGGAACCCTACGTGCGCGAGTCCGACTCGCACTTGGCCGGTTTTATTTACTGAATCCGGAATACTGTATTGTGTGTGAACTCGCTTATAGAACTAGGTAGATACATCCGCCATCAAATAACGGACCTGTAAAACGGATCGCTATGTGTACGCGCCCTAAGGTCTATGGCAGATGAAACAAATGCAGATATTTGTGTAATATGACGACACGTTGGCCTAGTTGGGAGTGACTCTGCCTCGAAAGCCAGCGGTCCTGGGTTCAAATCCCGGTAAGGGCAGATATTTGTGTGATGAGCGCGAATATTTGTTCCCGAGTCTTGGATGTTTTCTATATATATTTAAGTATGTATTTCTCTAATAAATAATAGACGACAAAAGAGAATTTAAGAACAAATTGTTTCACATTTTAGTAAATAAGGCTTATTATTCTTTGAATGATTATATTAATGATTATTTCTAGAGAATATTTCTGTGTTATTTTTGATTCTGTTTTATTTTAATCACCACTTGTAATTTTATTCTAATTATATTCCATGCCGCTAGCTGCATGCTAATACGCTAGCTATTTGTATGCCTTATGGCGAAACATAGTGCTCAACATTTTTTATTAAACATCAATTTATAACCTATGTTTATGCAAATAAAGATTTTGATTGATTGATTGATTGATTGATCTATTTAAGTATGTTTATCGTTGTCTAGTACCCATATTACAAGCCTAGAGCTTAGTTTGGGACTAGGTCAATTTGTGTGAGATTGTCCCTGATATTTATTTATTTATTATTATTTATAATGTACACGTATCAGGCTTCTTCTTCGCAGTTGTTTATTCTAATAAAGTAGTGAAATATTCACAAATTGATAAAAACGTTCCCAAGAGAAAAATTTCGTCAGTTTAAATTACTAATTCTGTATTTACCTTCTTTATTTCTGTAAGATCCTTGACTTTTTCTAAGTATACCTACTTCATTTGATAGCTGTGTTAGGTATATCACCACGAACGTTGTCCAAGTAGATAAATGCTGGTACGCCTTAGACTTAAAAAATATCCAAGAAAATCTGGTTCACTGCAATAAAAAAAAAGTGTTCAATGATAAATAACTGAATTTAACGATCTGTCAATGTTAACTGATCACCTGTAGTGTGTGCAGCGTAGTGGAGGGTGCACTTAGGTTATGAGGTTGGTGACGGATTGTGTTTGCCAGCTTCTTCTATAGAAATAATTTTAGATACCTACTGCTTTTAGGGTTTCAGAAGTCAAACACTTTTCGGCATTTCCGTCCAAACAGGAAGGCTCAGAGTACATAAGTATCATGTTACACATTTTCAGTCTTATGATATCTTACAGCTGTGGTCCAATATTTCTAAATTAGAAGTATCCTTATATGAGAAACCGGGCAAGAGCATGTCGGACCGTGCTCAGTGTAGGGTTCCGAAGCAGTAAATACTACAAAAATAAAAAATCATCAATTAATCACTAATTTTCTATTTAAAGTCAATTGGTGCCATCGTAGATGATTTTAGTAGGTATAAACAGTTTAATGGCCTGTATCTCAAGAACCGCAATGATGTCTACTTAGTCGTGATAGTTTTACTTTAAAATTGGTTAATTATGCTCTTTAATTTATTTATTTTTTCAGATTTTTTGTATTTGTAGTTTTGGCTGTAGGGGGTGGGGGGGACACACTTGTGTCTAACAAAAATTAGCGCTTTAAAGCTTAATAATTCATAAACGGATTACTTAATTAAAAAACTGTTTTCACAAACCTATAATATTTTTGAAAGACGTATCCAACGACACCCCACACTATACGGTAGACAAGAAAAAAAAAATACATCCCCACGTTACGTGTAGGGGAGGTACACTAAAAAAAATGTTTTTTTACTTTTTATTGTACCACTTTGTTGGCGTGACTAATATGCATATTCATGCCAAATTGCAGCTTTCTAGTACTAATAGTCTTTGCACTAGGCAGCGGACAAATGGACGGACGGACATGGCGAAACTATAAGGGTTCCTAGTTTGACTACTTTGACTAATTGTTTTTTTACTTAACCACATATAGTATGATATATTGTGGGATGGCGATTGAAAAACCATTAGGTGGTATCTTATTAATTTTCAAATTTGGGCGACCATTTAGAATGAATTTAACTCTTTACTGTTCCTACTAAAAATGTGGAAAATATCTTAAATGAAAGCACATGTAACGGATTTAAATGGAACATTTTCACGAGTAAATATAAACTTTATTGGTTCTTGTGATACAGGCGACTAAAGTGTTTATAGTTAGTAAAAATTATCTAAGACAAGTACCAAATAAACTTAGGAAAATAGAAAATTCGTTATTACTTAATGTTTTTCGAGATTGTTTTTTGTGTTTGCAGTAACGGCGTCGGAACCCTACACTGGGCATGGTTAGACATACTCTCGCCCGGTTTTTTATTTAGTTCAAATTGTACATGTTTTCTTAGGGTCAATGCCCGTAGTAAGTAGGCCAAGCAGCCCCCCTCATAGTGACTTGCAGGAATATTTCGATCTTGCAAGGAGAACCACGTTAACGAAACCCGGATGGCTTGCGGTACATTCCTTGTAGCATTTATAATTAAAGTCACAAAATTCCACGTTTTATTAATATTAGGTACTTAGATACATAGTAATTGTTTAGTAGTAGTACCTAGACATAATAGTAGGGGGCCTGTGAGAATATTCGAGCGCCTCAACCGATGTCATTATTGTCTTAAATATATTGACAAAAATAATGATAACACCAGCAGCTTGATGTAACAGTAACACCAGCGGCCCCTAGCGTCCTAAGTCCGAGGCCGGCCCAATAGGCGCCGCGTGGAATCCCATCAGAGTCCGCCCTCTCTCTGGCGAAGTAGTCAAAGCCATCAGCGGCTAACTACGTAGGTCCCTCAAAAAAAAAGGCGATTAAAGTGTTTATACCTATTAGATGACACTAATTCACTTTAAATATAAAATTATTTATTACTTGTTGAATTTTAAGTTTGTAGTACTTAACGGCTTCGGAACCCTACACTGAGCATGGTCCGACCTGCTCTTGCCCGGTTTTTTTTGTCGAGTTGAGGAGGTAACCATCTAACCATGC
Organism: Acleris holmiana; assembly: GCA_949316455.1. Taxonomy (NCBI): domain Eukaryota; kingdom Metazoa; phylum Arthropoda; class Insecta; order Lepidoptera; family Tortricidae; genus Acleris; species Acleris holmiana. Next base: position 470,475 of record OX438773.1, on the reverse strand, counting down.
ATGCTAGAGTAGTGCAGGGTTTCTTACGGTGTTATTGTTGTCCTTTACGAAATACGCGCGGTATTTTTTTTAGAAATAGTCCAAGCCCGGTCGAAACCATATTCCTACCTATTTTTTTTAATTTACCTGTCGCCCAGTAACAAAGCTTTGATCTCTCGCGAGTCTCGCGACCAATGATCCGAATGATTGCTCCCGCTCGCAATCAAACGACTATAATTGCAAAATGGTCGGCACATTCAGTTTTAATTAACCAGTGAAGAGAGCAAGAGTGAAATTGTTACTTTTATGAAGCTCCATCACTTAAGTATATCATTACCTACTCTTGAGCAGCAATAACAAATCAGTAAATTTATTATTCATGACGATTATTCCTCATTTTTCATGCGAGTCGCGGGCGATTATATCTTTAATTTTTTTGCCACTCCGAAACTAAACACGAATACGAAAAATACTAACATCAAGTGACAATTACCCTTCATCGTAATAATATCTTTAACGTGCTTTTTGATTGCGTGTATTTATGTATAAACACGCGATATGTATTTGGCTCACGGCTGTTCGAGACACTGAGGCGACCGCCGTAAGTCAGTGGGGTGATGGATCGGCGATGCAATAAGTCCACCCTGTGGCGGTTCGTTCGGTAATAGGGAGCCAAGGGGTGGGTGGGAGACGAAGAGAGTAATAAGGAGCCACAGGTATGTTACTGAGGAGCATTATCTATTCGAGCTGCTAGCGAACCTAGCAACCCGACCAAATTACATAAACACCTTTAGCTGAAAAAGCGTCTATCATTGAGTACCTACCTTATTAAGGCGGTTCATCATAAAAAATTATTACTGGGCCTCTATTCAGGTGCGTTAAAACGATATCGTGTTTGACACGTTTAAGACTCGTTTATGTCACAGTCGCCATTATTGTAAATGACATAAGAGTTATCAAAACGTTGACAATACGGAAACAGGTCAAAAACGATATCGTTATAACGCACTTGAATAGAGGCCCTGGTAGAGGTTTTCGCAGCTTAAAATACAAAAAAATCTGATCCCAGGTGTCTACGAATCCTACAAAAACACCAATTCTGGTGCCGCAGAAAGTAAAGATGCCGTCTTCTTTATGTATAATATATCTTTCCCTACGAATGCTTCTCAATCATTGTATTATTTCATTATTTCGTTTCCCCTCTAGGTTACTCTTTCTACGTAATGAGGGCTTTATTATCCACCAGTGGTAGGTTCTATCCATACCTGCGTAGAAACTTAACTGGATTTTTGGGGATAAAAGGTAGCATAGGGCATTTTTTAGATTTCCAAACCCACTAAGTATTTGCAGAAATAATATCATTTCGTTGCTCTGTTTTATATGTACACTTACTAGGTACTCGTACTACTTAAGATAACAAGTATAGTAATATAGTATCGAAGGCAGTATATTACGAATAACTTTTAATTTTTGATTTGTTGTTTAATTGTGAAAATAAAAGAGAATTAAGTAATAATAACGTTCAAATACCTTAATAATTATTTTTGAGCAGTTATTATACCTTATTCGTAAGTTAATGTATACAAAGTAGGGCACTTATCAAATTTCTTGTTCAAACGCGGTGAATCCAAAACGGAGGAAGTTTCACTTTAATATGTAAAACCTACGGCAGATGTTGAGACGGTAATAAATAATAAAGTAAGGCGCTGAAATTATAAAAAGTTACTTAAGTTCAAAGTTATCTCACAATAATTACAGCGCCTGCAATAGTTAATTAGCAAAAATCCATTCTTATTAATTTATGTAAGTTTTGTGTCGCCAGGGCCTGTAGGATGGTCGTCATACAACGGTATGGTTTTCGCTTGTAAGTAGATATAATAGTCCTAAGTAAGTCATAGTTTCAAAACCTCCCAGACAGCCCTAGCATGAAAACTTTCCTTGGTTTGTTTTAAAGCAGTTTGAAAAGTTATAATATATCCATATTTTTTTCCGATTTGTAATCTAACAGCGAGTGAAAGGGATGGTGCATACGTATTTTCCTCTTATTAACTATCCTAATAAAGAGTCAATCAAGCTGGTAGGCCCAAGCGAATTAAGTAAAAACCCAAGAACCGGATCATTCATCGCATTGAAATCTGTTTATAAGTTATGTTCGAGCCTTTTGACGCTGAAAGTTTTTTAAATTCTTTAAACACAACACAACCCTCGTTTTTTTGTGTCGGAGGTTATAAAACTGAAATTAAACACGGTTTAATTGATGCCTCAAATAAACTTCACAATGACAGTGACAGTTATTTCGCATCTGACTTCAGTTGCGTTCACCTGTCAGTCAGTCCAGTCAGTCAGATAACTCGGATAGAGAAAAAAAATGGGGAAATTGTTTTACCTTTTACGTTGACTTGTGTTGCTTTATACTCATCAACAGTACAATAATTCCGTCCGTGCACTAATAAAGTCCAGTACAGTCAACACACAATGAGGTGAGCGTCGTGATTAGAAAGAATTTGTCGATAACAGGGCGCGACGCGGCCAATAGCCGAGTTGTCGCCTTGTCGGGCATTAGTACTGAGTTGCCAACACGCAAATTGGTGAATGGAATGGTGGTGTTATCGAGATTTGGTGTTGCAGATAATATTCCATGAGCATCGGAGCGCGACGCTGGGGCCCGCGTCACCATGACGCGTCCGGGACCGCCGAATGAGAACCTTCCCACGGTAAGTCACGCCCATGTTTTGAGTTTTGAAACATTACGTACCGTTAAACATCAAGTAAACATCCTGTCTCTTTCAGAATTTTCATCAAACGGAATAATCATAAAATCATTAGCTTGAAAGAGATAGATAAATAATTACTTACATGTATCATTCATTTGATATGATGACCATTGTGTTATGATAATTGTTTTTTTATTTTACTTTACACTGAACATGGCACTGGTTCTCAGTTTCAGCCTGAGATGAGAAAACTGAGCCCTTAAAGTATATTTCCTTGTCATTCATTGTTGGGTTGGGTTTACCTGTTAATCATAGCTAGGTTTTTTAGGATGTAAGTTTAAGCTGTTTCATATTTATTGCAACTAACTTTCCTTATATATGTGCTTTATTTTCTCTTAAACTAAAATTATATCATTACATTAGATATTTATGTTCTCCTTCAATCTTCAGTGTGATAGTTTAGTTTTTCTGCAATTATGCATCTTTTTGTTATCTTGATTTAAAATTATTATAACTGGGTTCAGTGCCTTGATTTATCAAAATAACACATTTAAGACCTTCAAATAATACAAAATTACTTAGTCAGAAGTATAGTGCACTACTTTTCTTACTAGACTTGCTTACAGTTAGTTGCAAAACTGAGTCAATATTAGCACCTTCGTACAATGTTAATAAGTTGATGACAATCAAAGCTATTTTCAAATGCTTAGTACAGAATAGTTATCCTTGAAGTAAGCTAAAAAATGCTGTATAAATAATTTAATTGTCATTTATATGTTTTAAAGATTTTGAACCAAAAACTGTAAAAATTAAATTCACGTTTTATACTAGTAATTTAGTTTTCTCTATGGCAACCCCAAATAAGAAAACTATTTAAAATAGGGAATTCCATACATACATACATACTAACATCACGCCTTAATTCCCAGAGTGGGGTGGGCAGAGCTACAGAAATACCAACAAATCTAAAAAGACTTGTTGATAATTCTGTAACCACATTTCAGGAAGGGAATTCCATTCTTTTTTTTAAAATGAGGTATCAACTGCTTTAATCTGGGATGTAGTTTTCTAGTTATTGCAGAATTTTAATTCCCTACCATAGTGAACTAACAACCAATTTGTATGGCTAATTTGTCTCGGTGCAAAAGTGAACCGTGCACCGAACTAATGTTGCCAATAACTGCCACCAAAAGTATGTCCGATTTTAATACTTTTCTACTTATTTTAAAAAGGCTAAATTTCTTTAATTTTATCAGGGTCCTTATTTTGGGTTGCCATAGAGAGAATTAAAATATTAGACAAATAAAAAAAGTGAAATTCAACAGTTTTTACGATAAAATTACTTAAAAACTGTAAGTGACAGGTAAATCATTTGGTAGTATTTGTAGCAAATTTCAAGGAGTACTTGTTGTATTAAACATTTAAAAATACCTTTAACTACGGTTCTACTAAGGTTCTAATATTGACTCAGTTTTGCAACTAACTGTATGTTCTAACAGGAAATACTTAGGTATTCTTAGTGCCAATATTAATAAGGTCAGTGGACTGCCATGCCTACACATGTAATTAAACTTATTTGTACCAGTTTCCTGTAAGTGGAGCCCTTCATCTATGGACACATTTATTTAAAACCAGAAACTGCTTTGAACTTGTTTATATTTTTTCCTTGTGAACCATCCAATTTATGGGAATTAAAATAATCAATTTTTTGTATGTAGGACATGGACTATCTGTTTGCCAAGTTCCATCCTCATCTATTCTGTTGTTTATATGGAAATGGAAGACTTATCAACATAATTAACTTTGCAATAGATATAAATTAAGATATTCAGTGAATTATAAAACTATAAGATATAGTTCCTTATTTCATTCCTAAATCAACAGGGAACACAATGGGCTTCATACCATTTTGTATCACCGTTAAGGAACAATTTTCACTTTTGTTTCTGGATTTGGTTATCTTTATTGTGCCACATTAATAATCATACATATTCGCAACACAAAGGACAATTTGTAAATAATAGATCCTTGTGATTCATCGCTTCTTTATTTGGTGTAGAGTTAGCTGTAGAGTGGCAGTGTGGGGAGAGAGTCCGGGTGCCTCAGTTGTATTATTTGGTTTCAGAGTTGATAGTTTGTAAGAAGCGATGCCAATATTCCTCGGCAGTGACAGTGTACGTTTCATTTGTTTTGATTATTAGTGGGTGCTGTTTTCCTGCTGAACAAAGATACTTCCACTTTGTTCATTTCTTTAAATTTAAATGATTACCCATTCCTTGTTGGATTAGATTGTAAGTGAAATTTTGAATAAATCAAGTAAAGGTGCGGCAGCAAAATGTACCCACTGTAGATGTAGCTTTATTTGTTTAGTTTGTGATGTCTGTTACATTGGGCTTTCATTGTTAAAATTAAAAATGATATTTAATGTTTAATATTATACTCATAATCTATAATGATGATTATTATTTGATTTGATATATGAATTGATTTCAATGCAACAGTGTGTTGAATAAATTACAAGATGGCCTTAGCCATGAAAAAAAAAAATATTAAAAATTCTGACTGCATGAATATAACCACCACCTTTAGTGCATTGGTCTCTTAGAATATTAATATAATCGCAGAAGGCTTAGTATGGACTAGATACATATTTAAAGCTTGTGAAGATTCAGACTTGATCTACACACAAATGCCCTTGGGCCTCAGAGCGTTTGTAGTTCATTCATAATACCAGGCAGCCTGTGAGCTGATTCTCTCAGTAGCTAATAAGTCCTTTCATATTAATTGGTAACAAGATAATAATAAGTTCATAATACAGCTCCTAAAGTAGTAACCTAAGCCGCCCCTTTGACGACACAGTGGCCTAGTTGAGAGTGACCCTGCTTCCGAAGCCAGCATTCATGGGTTCAAATCCCGTTAAGGGCAGATATTTGTGTGATGAGCGCAAATATTTGTTCCTCAGTCTTGGATGTTTTCTATGTATTTCTCTATATAAGTATGTTTATCGTTGTCTAGTAACCATAGTACAAGCTTAGAGCTTAGTTTGGGACTAGGTAAATTTCTGTGAGATTGTCCCCTGATATTTATTTAGTGATTTATAGGTTCTAGTTTTGGCCCCTGTAAGGTATGTAGGTATCTTTTAGTAGAGCTGATTGGTAGAAACTGCTGTGATAGGTTCCACTTGTAGTCAGCTGTTCTATAGAGGCTAGGTAGTTTCACAAGAGTTGATTATTGTAAATGACAGTTTTTTTCTACAATTAATTATGGAACAGTGGTATAAATATAAATTTACAGCTTCTGTATAAGGATTACACTCGCAATTTATAGTCTGTACTTTTAGGTATTTAAAAAAGTGTAAACAAACCAAACCACGTGGCTCTGCTCATCAACCAATCCAAGCTGTTTGGTTGAGCTTTGACGTATCAGTGTTGTGCTCCTATTGGCTGACAAACTGTCATCTGTCAATTTCACGTGGTTTTTTTGTTTACACTTTTTTAAATACCTAAAAGTACAGACTATAGTTGGTTATTTTAAAATGTAACTGGTTTTTTCACCAAGTTGGCATTTTTTACTCTTAAATACTGTAATGCATCAACGGGTCAAAGGCATTGGGTGAAAGTTAGCAAAACGCTTATATGCCGTGTAACATGTGTATATTATTATGTGTAAGGCTCCGTTTAGAAGAGCGGGAACTGCTCTATTTCGGAATCGCGTTAATTCCTGCGCGGTTCCTTATTTACATGGGTCCGCCACGCGCGGTTAGCGCAAACCATCCGCTAAAATTACCATCTGCTATGGATTCAAACCGCTAACTAATCGTCGGAGTCTGAACTGTGAACATAATTTTACACATTTGTTACGTTTCAAACGCGCGATTCTGGGGTCGCGCGGTTCCCGCATGCCTGAACAGGCACTCGTGTATTTTCTCTCAAAATCTATCTATTTAATTATTTTTATTTTGGATATCAACAGCATTACAGTTTATTGTGAACTATAAATAAAGCCATCACAAGAAATACAATTAATTAGTTGTACCGTTTTAATACCTTGCAGGGTTCAGAAGGTATGAATGTAAATATTTGTAAAGCTATTAAGCCAACCGAAGCAAAGCGATGGCGGATCGCTAGTCTTCCATATGAGGGATTTGTATATAGCTGTTGCCCGCGACTCCGTCCGCGAAATAAAACATAGCCTTTGTTACTCAGTGTTAATATAGCATTCTATTGGTGAAAGATTTTTTTAAATCAGTCCAGCAGGTTTTGAGTTTATTCATTACAAAAATACAAATCTTTCCTCTTTATAATATTAGTATACATAAAATAAAAAAAACTGACTGGCTGACTGATCAATCAACGCACAGGAGAAACCGCAGAACTTAGTCTTGAAATTTGAAGGCAATATTCCTTGGATATCCTAGGGCACTACGGGATTTAATAGCTAATTCTACGCATACGAAATCGTCGTCGTTCTTTAGTATTACTTATATTGTATGTGACAGTCAAATATCGGATCAATACACCCTTCTGTCTTCTTTACTTCTATTTACTCCATCTCTTGTGAAACTACTTCACTTTACAACTGTAAAATCAACAACAACCATACACAATCACAATCACTGCTAGAAGCAACCCTAGAACACCCTCCTCCCATCACACGTCCACAGCTCAGACCAAGTTGTAACAGGCTGGCGATGGTTTGCAGGTGAAACTGGTGGTGGTGGGCGACGGCGGCGTGGGCAAGAGTGCCATCACGATCCAGTTCTTCCAGAAGCTGTTCGTCACTGACTATGACCCCACCATCGAGGACTCGTACATCCAGCACACTGAGGTCGACGGGCAATGGTGCATTCTTGATGGTGAGTAGAAATAATTTATGTAGTAGGTAGATTATTTTTTATTCGAAAGCTATCCATCCCACGTACATTGGATTCATAGTAAAAAAAGGTTCGGACCGGGACTGTTTGATAAAGTTTTCATAACTTAGAAATATATTCATTTTAAGAAATGGCGACAGCAACAGTATAAAGAACACGGTAGTCGGCCACATTCGCAATAATACATTTAAGCGTAAATTTGAAAGATAGTGCATAGTTTATAACATGAATGTTCTAAAACTAGAGCTATTTTGGGTTCTCGGTGTTAAGCCGAAACTCTCTTTGCCGAATGTATAGTTACGCCGACTTTTTTTCGCATAATTTTTCGCCATCTGAAACGGGAAATATCTTATAAAATGTTTTGTGTTAGCCTGGTAGAATAAGTTTTTAATAACTTAAAAAAAAAAAACTGTAAAGTAACAGTTATGCGAAATTAACAATATGCGAAATTAGCATTATGCTACAATCATTCATACGAACAATCGTGATTATGCGTAAACAAGGGAACCAGTTATTTTATATATAGATCTGGTGTGGGATGAATACGAGACATCTATGGAATAAACATTTGTAAATGTAACGAGGTTAGTTTGTTCTTAAATTCTTTAGAATGAAACCCGTTATTATTGATCGCCAGTGTATAGTTAGTGGCGTGCCTCTTTGATATGTCAAAGAAGTCAATATTCTGCCTACTTACGGTTGATATAACGTTGCAGTGCTGGACACGGCGGGCCAAGAAGAGTTCAGCGCGATGCGCGAGCAGTACATGCGGAAGGGAGATGGCTTCCTTCTGGTTTACTCCGTCACCGACCCGCAGAGCTTCCGCAACCTGCGCCGCTTCCACACGCAGATACTGCGCGTTAAGGACAGGTGACGTGCTGTGACTTGTTGGAACAAGTTGTGTCTTGAAGCTCCTATTTTATAATTTCTTTCTAAGGTCCTTATCATCACTATCAGGTCAGCCTAGGACGATCTAGTTAACCTTCCCTATGTTCACCATCACAAGCGACTTTGTAGCTAACCCATATTGATATTTGCTGTTTGAGGCTTTCACACAAACAAGCTACCTGAAGGGACGATGTTTCATTTCAATCTATTGTATACCCATACTCATTGATTGTTTAATGATTCTGACTTGTTTCCTTCTTCCAGGGAGACATACCCAATGCTGGTGGCAGCGAACAAAGTAGATTTAGTCCACGTGAGGGCAGTCAGCGAAGAAATGGGTCGGGAGCTGGCGCGCTCGCTGGGGGCGCCGTACATCGAGACCAGCGCCAAGGAGCCGCCGCTCAACATCGAGCGGGCCTTCCACGAGGTAAGTCCCTTTGACTGTGGGGTGGAACACAGGAGCGAGGAAGTGTGACAAATTGAAAATTTCACGTCAAGAAATGGCACGAGATAGACACAGAGATTTTTCAGAGATTAGACAGAAGTATCCAATAGGCGGGGTAAAGGCTCAAGCTGCCTGATCCAGCTCCTTCTTGATATTCCAACCAGATCCTCTGACCAGCGGGCCGAGCAGGTCTGCCAACTGTCCGCTTCCCTCGTCTAGCCCACCACTTTGATATTGCCCTTGTCCATCGACCATCTTCCCGCCTAGCCAAGTTTCCTGCTCATTTCCACAACTCTGACCTGCTTACCAGCGTCTTGAGAAGAATACTTTTAAACAGTTATGGCCATAACCTAGATTGATTGTTATAACCAAAGGTATCATTGCAACCCGGTAAAATACCTTCCTAGTAATGCGGTCGCCGCGTTCGGATGTTATTTAATAGGCATCCATACAACCCAGTAGTGTCGCTCGGCTATTTGCGAACACGCATCGAGGAGAACCTTTGAATGATATCTTTAATATGCTTGACAAAAGCTTCATCATCGTCAACGTTAGATCTTGGCTAATTCTTGGCAGTGTATGGGTGGATTGGATTGAAAGTTTTAAATCCTACTAGAGTTACTTAAAAGGTGGGTACGAATTAGAGCAGCCTCGGGTTGAGGCACGCAATGCTCACGTCTTTTGCTCAAATTCATACGCGCTCACGCGCTGTGCGCGAACAGCGGGCGAGCGGCGCGCGGCGAGCCGTCGAGAGTCGTGTCTTTTGACCGTGCTCAAAGGAGTCTCGCGTAATTTGGACATGTATCTGAGTGCGACGCGGTCAGAACGACAAGTTCTAACTTGTCTGTGGACGAGGCGCGTACAAATTTGATAAAATTGCTGAGCCACCGAGGCGATTTCTTCTTCATTTTGTTAATAATTCGGTGAATTATGGTAAACGCAGCCGCAGCTGTCATCGTGTCAGACGCTATTTTGAAATGACGGCTCGCGTCAAGTTCGCTGCCTCACCCGCGCATGTTTAAGCGCAACAATTTGGGACGCGAGCAGCTAGTCGCGCGGGGCGAGCATGTCTCAGGCTGAGCCGCTCAAATTCGTACCCAGCTAAACAGGAATGTAGTAAAGGTAGTTATTATAGTTAACACATTTCTTCCCGTCAGCTTGTCCGCATAATCCGCAAGCATCCCCAGCAAGATGAAAAGGACCGTCGCCAACGAAAATGTGGCAAGTGCACTCTTCTATGAGACCTGACATCTTTCGCTACCTTCACATCAAGCGCCCACGGCGGCTGGCTTCATGCCTAGCCACCGCGGCTGACTTCGCGCCCGGCACCACACCGCATCGAAACGCAAATTGACTCGTGTAAGCGGTTTGAAAATTACGAATGATGGCTTCCAAACGTGATTCCTTTTAAGGTGTACGCACAGAAACAGTTGCACAACCAGAGTTTAACTGAGATTATGTATAATAATATATAACCGTTGTATTTTTAACCACGATGAAGGGGACGGGGAGAGGAAATACTGCTTTCAAAGCGTAACTTTTAAGCATTTTTTGCTTGAATGAGCGCATTTCCTCTTAAAACGTTTGTCGAGACACAAAAATATTCAAGAGACGAGATTTTTGATAGTGATGTAATGTTATGTCCAAGCGACGCAAAATAAGTTATTTCTAACTTATAACTTATAATTTACACTCAGTATTAATGCGAAGCATTTATTTATCCAAATTCTAGAATAAGTTATAAAAGATTTATTAAATAAGTATTTTTTAGAATATTATTGCATTTACTTAATATAGTTTCTCGTATATATTTTTGTTTAACGTATATTGGAAATGTTTTAGAGCAAACTGTATAAATAGAAGTATAGGTGTCAGACCAAAGCGTGAGTTATTCTACGTACTATTTGACATAGTGTTTGTATAAGTATAGCATATTTATTTGCACGAATAGTAGTAGACGCAAATGTAAATAATTATAAGCAATAGTGGCAGAATTTTGCCACCATGTTCCGTCATAAATGTTACAGTAAATCAAAAAAGCGCCATCTAGCGTTGCATAATGGAACTACATAGCAGTTAAGGGATGAAAAACACGAGAATCCTAAACCAGGTGAAAGGTTTTTGCTCTACATACTGTCACTGCAAGTTTTTAGGGTTCTGTAACCAAAGGGTGCCAACGGGGATCCTATTATTAAGGCTCCGCTGTACGACCGTCTGTCACAGAGCTGTATATTTTGATTCGTTACAGCTAGACACTTAAAATTTCACAGTTATACTATGGATGCTAAAACGAAAGTTCATATTTAGAGAGGTTCATACAAGAATCGTGTTGTTTCGGTGTTTTTTTTGCTCGATTTTAATTCTGTACAATGGTACGGAATTCCTGTGCGAGTTCGACTCCTTGTGCCGGTTGGTTTTCAAAGGCAGTAGTTACACACGGCGAGCCCATTGCTCGATGGGCGGACAACGCTTGTTCGCTGGGCAAATGACGGTCAGTGTGTCACCTGCCTGGTTAAGTCAGATGTAGCTAGGTGGTGGCTGAAGAGTTTGATTTTCTCAATTATTTGGACAAAGAACGATTGTGAGAGAGCTCAGTGAGGCTTCCTATACATGTAATACTCTAACATTGACGTGTCGGTAAACCGCATCTGACTTATTTTTGCTTGAAAACAGTCACGTGAGTAAAAATCTTTTATGATAACCTACCGGCAAACAGCAGTCTTCGCATTGTTGTGTTCCGGTTTGGGGATAAGACAGCCGGTGAAATAACTAGCATAGAGGCATTCAATCTTAGTCCTCAGGGTTGGCAACGCATTTGCAGTCTTAAGATGGCAGTCTTGTGGATGCGAATGTCTATGGGTCACAGTTTCCACTTACCATCAGGTGGCCTGTGTGCTCTTTTGCCATCTCGATGCCATAAAAAAAAAATGGTATGGAGAAGGCACAAGCAAGCATATTGGAATTCCAGTATATAAATAGGTAAAGCAGTAAAGAAGCTACGTACAAACGTTCGAAACGACGCACTCACACAGACGCACGCCTCCGCGACATCTCTGAGCGGAGCCGCGCTGGCTACGCTTTGCGTTTCTATTGCGTGGTATGGAATATGGAAAGCATCTTGTTTTTTTGTTATCACACGGATTGGTTCCAAAATCAATTTATGGGGAGCTGTGTGGTCTCCGACAACGAATCCGTTAACAGAATGAGCATAAAATGCCTACGCTTTTGAACTTTGTAGTTATTTGACCAATTGCTTCTGAAATCAATATCTCGGGATCTGTGTGGTCGCCGATAACGAGTCTAATATTACAAAGAGAAAATAATATCGCACATTGAGAATCAAACCGTCACTAAACAAAATATATAAGAGTTCGAATAATGACAATATTGCCATTAAAATGAAGTTGGATTTCAAATAAAGTATTTTTTTGTTTAGTGACGGTTTGATTCTCAATGTGCGATATTTTGGCTATTTTTTTTTATCTGTTCGAATTTACATACATACATACATACATAACATCACGCCTTCATTCCCAGAGTGGGGTAGGCAGAGCTACAGAAATACCTACAACTCTAAAAAGACTTGTTGATAATTCTGTAACCACATTTTGCACAATCAGGCCAAGAAGTTTACTAGTGTATTAGTGACAGGTTGCAAGCCCATCGCCTAACAATACTACAAGCCTTTATTCCCTTAGTCGCCTCTTACGACATCCACGGGAAGACATGGAGTGGCACTATTCTAACCCGGCAACCACACGGGCGCGAATGTTCGAATTTATTGCTGGAGAAAACACCGATACCCGTATATCGATGTAAATATCTGCTAAGTTCGCAATTTTTTCTCATGCTATTAACAGATTCGTTCACGGGACCGCACATGATATCGATTTTGAACTAACTAGCTGACACAGAAATACACTAGACAAATGACAATTTCAGTTTTTTAAAAACCAAGAGGACTTCGCTAATGCTTAATTGGGGAGTCGGTGTTTATCTCAACAAGTATGCCTAGTTTCTTTACTGCTTCAGCAGTTTATATACTGCGACGTGAGACACATTGACCTTGTTATAGGCGTGTGTCGTGGACATTATTACGCGCGTGACGCTGTAGGAGTACTTTACTTGGGAGCAAAGAAATCGAGCCACATTGTATGGAAATTCAATACTAAGTGGCTCGAGTCCACTTGTGCGTACGCCGCTGTGGAATTTTGGCTTAAAACACGTGATTGCGATTTCGTCGCTTAGCTAACAATACCAAACAAGCCAAAATTGGTTGTATATCATTTAGAACTTTGTATTACATTAAATTAAATCTTTATTGTATGCGTTCAATCGTTGACTTACGCGGTATTGTTAGCTAGGCGACGATATTAACTTTAGACGATGTCGAAAGTTAACATTTCCCATGGCATTTGAAACCAATTGTATTATATTGAATCTATCTCTTATCTACGGTAAAATCAAGTTATCCTCGTCGCTCTTGAGGCGGAAAATGAAAGAGAAATGTCATTAGATCTCCAGTGGTTAGATATCACAAGTTTGAATTTCACTTATCAACTGTTTCGTTTCTCCGAATTTTCATAAGTTAGAGAATCATTTCTTTCTGAAACTCAACCTTTCTGAATTGTTACGTAAATATATTTTGAACAGTTATTAATGGGCTCCGAAATAGAAATGTTCTAACTTGTGAATTTTCGGACAGATGAAACGAAACATGAATGATCTAGAATGGTCAAGACATGAATTCAATTTTCAAACCAGTTGTTGGTAATGCGGTTTACCTCGTGTCTAGTCATATAACTTATTTAAATTAGGCTAAGATAAGATCAAATATGCAATACTGTAAGGCTGAAATTACCAAAATTATTTATTGATTGTGTTATGTCGAGTCCTGTCGATCGATGTAGCTGTCTCGCTCCAATTATAACATGAGTAAAGGAGACAGTATACTATAGACTGGTTATTGCTGTTGAAGTTTGCAATTGGGAGCATTTTATAAAAGTGCGTGGGATTGTTGGTATTCTTATTTTCCGTTTCGTTTTCACTTCTAGGATAAAACATCATTATCATGTTGTTTAACTTTCCTTTGCTCTATCTTTGTAGGAATTTAAACAAGGTATCCCTTAACCAATGGTAAAATAGAAGACGGCTGATACGTTTGGTCGGCTCATGCTACCAGAGCTACTAGATTAAGTTATTTGACTGCAATATTTTCTTTTTAAAACAACATAAGTTAGTTAATCAAAAATTCTTCGAAAAATGTTGTCATTTTTTACTGCTAGATTTTAATGATATGGAACAAAAAGTACTTAAATTTGCAGTTGTAGCCCTCGAAACATCGACTCCAGGTATCAGAAACCCGAAGTTTAACAGGTTCCCTATCCCATGAGGCACATGTGCCTCATGGCCGGAGAAAAAGATAATGCAGATTGCTTTATCTATAAATATACACACATATGTATACCTATCTATCAATCACTATTGATTTATAACTTGCCGTTTCCTATTGAGATTCTCAAATACTCTCCTCGGCATGACACTAACTTTTGCACCAGTGTCTAATTAGCATTTAATATTTTTGCCCTCAATTTCGACGACCTCAGTCCACTCATTGGCTTTAACATACTTAACCTCTCCACCAAAAAGACTATCATTATGCACATTGTGTATGTTTTTCACTCTACAGCTGACCGCATATGGGAAAAAATGCACTCGCTGTGGTTTAGTGCACTTTTTCCCATATGCTGGACATTTACGTGGTCCGTGTCTTTGTTGACATCGTTTACATTGAAAAGTTTGCATGTGTTCCATATCACCGGATTACGGCTTTTTTTTCAAAAATCTTGTTCCGTTTAAATTTTGCAGCGTCTACCTCCACGGTGGGGTTCATCTTCTTAACCTGCACGGGTAGCACAAGTTGTATTTTCTCGCTTGTCGCTCAGTGCGTCTCTATCGTTACAGGCTAAATAGAAAGGGATTTCCAAGCGACAAACAAGTCGCGGACCACTTGTGCTAGCCCTCCTGGTTTCGACTGATTTCACTGGCGCGACATAACCTTGTCACTCTAGAGACAAATCATCCATTCAAAGCGATTTTCAAATTTTCTTGTCACTTTTTGTCACATACCCCTTGTACTATTCTGTCTCTTAACAATGGATCTTCTATCGTTTCCTTGGTTAAGTCACTGCAGTTGCATGTTGAAATTAGTTGCTTTAGGTTTGTGTAGAAATTTTCGAAGGTTTCCCCATTTTCTTGTTTATATTCATTGAATCTATACCTTTCGAACACTTCATTGCGTTTAGGATTTACATATTTTTCTATGTGTTCCAGCACAGTTGTATAATTTTCCGACTCAGTCTTGGTTAATTTGAATGACTTTGTCGATTCTGGTCCCATCATATTACGCAACAACGACAATTTAATTTTGTCAGAAGCTTCATCTTGTCCCGTGCCCACCAAATAGTCTTTAAACAAGCACTTCCAAAACCTCCATTCTGAGGCCGCTGCAGAGCACGGATATCAAAATTTGGTGGTAGCTTCACAGGATCCGCATCCATATTTGCAAAAAAATAATAATATAATGACAAAGTTCACCACTGTAAATTTAGTGTTTTAGAAAGAACTGAGCCATGATTTATAACTTGCCTTTACTTAAACAAACTCGTATTTAATTATAAAATATTTATTAACGTTTACATTTCAAACATAGATAAAACCTCACACGGTAATGCCATAGAGTACAACGTTCTATATCTATTTTTTAGCATAGACAACTCATAATAATACATCAACTATGACACAAAGTAAGTATAAAATAATTACTAAAAAGGCAATGACGTGTCTTATACGAAACAATACTAAATTAGATTTTATTATTACTATGGGGACGTGTCGAAAGAACCCTGCACATTGCTTCGGGACAAGGAACCTGTTAAAGAAGTGTCATTATCGGAAACTGCCATTTTTATTAAATCGAAGTCTGTTAGCTCAGAAACCGTCTCATCAGCCATCTTTATTTTATCGTTGGTTATAGGGACACCATGTATATTTAGTATTAACATGTACAGTAACAATATTGTTATTAATTTATTATGTAGGTACTTTATTTATCCCACGCACGTTAGCGACTAGTGTATTTACTGTAAAAGAAAAAGGAATTGAAATCGATGTAAGTGTTCCCCTAGATAAGTGTAGTCCTGCGCGCCTGTGCAAGTTGCGCTCACGATAACTGATGACTTTCCAAAACTGACGAAATGTATAGTATCCTATCGCAAATCGGAAGTTTTTTCCCACCTGTTTCATTTGTCTGAAAAATCGATCTTCAGAATCCATTAGTAGTTTAACATGTTTACAGAGATATATCTCAGTAGTTTAAAATAAATGTATCTAGTTAAGGACAAACATTAAGAAACGGTAACTTTTACATGTGAATCAAGAAAATTTACTAAATAAATGTACGACTAATTTTTGTTACTCACATGTACATGTGCTATAGTAGGAATTTTATAAAATGTCGGAATCCCTAGTACATTCTTTCAAGGGAATGCCGACCTATGTGGAATGGCAATTAAGTCGGAATTCACTTGAGAGAATGTACTAGGAATTCCGACATTTTATAAAATTCCTACCATACAGTCTCTTAATGTTAGTCCTTAACTAGGTGCAATTATTTTAAAAACTACCCACCTAGGATTCATAGCTTTGCTTTTTAACAATCCTGAAATAAATACATATTTAACTTTGTGAAAATTCGGGTAAAGGAAACAATTGGGAAAAAAAAAACACTTTGTGGAAGGTGATTATGTCATATGAAATTCGGGCAATAGAGATCCGTCTTTTATCGCTGGTCGCTCAGTTCATCTCTATCTTTACAAAATATATAGAAAGGGAGATCCGAGCGACAAACAAGTTGCGGACAACTTGTACTAGCCCCCTGGCATTGTACATTATAGGGTCTATTTTAAGCCTACGTTTATATACCTATAGAAACAGTTATTTTAATAATTTCTGTAGCGTCCATTAAACATACGAATACCCGTAACACATACAGTACAATACTGCCCTCATAAGCCAATAGGCAGTATCTCAAACTCAATAGCCAAAGCAGATTAAATCCTATACCTTTAGCAATAAGGTTGCATTTGCTACAGGGGTTTTGTATCAGATACTGCATTTTGTGTTACCAGGGCAGAATACGTTACGTCTTTTGGAATATCTGTTAAATGATCCGTGAATGTTTTCATAAAGCACATTAGTTTAGGTCAATCGGTTTGGGAATACATTTAAGTATGTGTGTGATGTGAGGGTACCCATCGTTTTTATCGAATCCCCTTTCAACGACCGTATCTTTACGCAGAATTTTCATTTAGGTAATCGACATGCATTTTTGTTTCAGCAGAGCGTTCGATGAAATGAAATATTCGATGAAGTAAATTCGATAAAACGATGGGTTACCGTGTGATTAGTTGAATTGGGATATGGGGGTCATACACACTCTTAAAAACGAAAGTTGTATCTCCTGTGGTCAGTAGTTACATAGCTTGTGTGCATATAAGTTATGTTTTTATATGATAGGTCTAAAGCAGTCCTGACGGCGCTTTTGCGGGAATGGGCTTAGCCAGAAAATTAGGCCTTAAAAACGTTAACTTACTGTGTGTCCACAGGAAAGACTAACTTAAATCTGTGTATGACCCATGGGTGAATTCCAAAAATATTGTACATAGTTAAGGACCTAAATGATGTCAAAAGTTTAATTGAAACAAATCATTAGATTCATTAGTCATAACCATATAATGGTTATGGTTTTTAAGGTGATATATCACCTTCGTTACAGAAAGGAAAAATAATTTGTTTTAATTAAACTTTGGCATCATGGGCCTTTAACTATGTACAATTATTTTGAAATTCACTCATATCCCATATCCCATATCGACGGTGTTACTGCAATACCGCGTAACTACCCAATTCAATATGTTGCAAAATGTACCTTATTTACTTACTTGCTAAAGTGTATTTTGCACCTTATTTAATTTGTTAGTTACGAGGTATTGCAGTATCACCGACGATATATAAGAATGTTTAATCATCCGATCACCGTTTCCAGGGTGCATAATGCTCCTAGACTGAGGCCTTAGCCAAGATGCGTTCGCTAACTAGCGTTTCTATTCGTTTAGTTTTTAAACCAATCGCGTCACTGGTTGATCACGTGACTTTTCGAATCACGTAATCTACCAGTGACGCAATCGTATCTTGGCTAGGGCCCAAGAAGCTTATATATGACACTGGAGAATGCACGGCGAACAATGCCTTGATGCGAAAAAAGTGACCTTGAAGAGTGACTTTTCATCCTAAAGAAAGGGACAAAACACATTAGCGACGTCATTTTGAGGTCACTTTTCTTAAAAAATAACCAACTTTTAATGTCCTTTTCTTTAGGATGAAAAGAAAGGGACAAATGACATAAGCGACGTCATTCAAGGTCACTTTTCTTGGCTTCGTGTCGTTCTTCGCCGTGCAATTTCCAGCGTCATATACATATAAGCTTCTTGCTTCTGCCTGACATGTCAATGTCACTACAGATGATCGCACTACACGGTTGCGTCATGAACATGGTGAACATGATGTGGTACGGCAGGACTGCCTTATAAAAGGATAATGTAACCCCTTCGGATTGACTGACACTTTGAGCTGTTCTAATTTTGCTTCGATATCGTTATCACATTATTGCCGTTGTGACAGCCCTTATTCACTTGTCATAGCGTCGTATTTATCATATCGAATCGAAGGTGGGCTAATAACCTAAAATAATGCGGAATAGTGGCCCGTTTGTGTTTTATGAAATTTGGCGGATTGTGACATAAAGAGATGATTAAGATTGCAACCGCGCCATAACGTGTGTTGTATTTGTTAGAAACCTAGCTCGTCTTTGGATTACCAAAGACGAGCTACATTATT
The DNA here is from genome assembly GCA_949316455.1 of Acleris holmiana. NCBI lineage: Eukaryota > Metazoa > Arthropoda > Insecta > Lepidoptera > Tortricidae > Acleris > Acleris holmiana. Next base: position 451,619 of record OX438773.1, on the reverse strand, counting down.
TCAGCTAGATTTTTAACCAATCAGGATCGACTCTTACGAAAACTATGTATCAGATCTAAGTGATAACCGAGCCATAACCGATATTTTTTTTTTATCTTTGACATTATTTCTTTGTCATTATTAGTCAAAGATAAAAAAATGTCTTGTTTTATGCCCTTGTGGCTACAATCCACTTTGCAAACTGTTAAAAGAAAGAATACAAATTGGTTATCACTTAGATCTGATACATAGTTTTCGTAAGAGTCGACCCTGATTGGTCAAAAATCTAGCTGAAATAATGTCGAAAGATAAGTAGGTAACTTAGATATAAAGTGAAAATATCGGACTAAGTGCAATAATGAGTGTACCCGTAGAATAGGCGAGCAATGAATATTGTATATTGTTGTTAATCTATGTTTTATATGTTGTAACATACAATAAATTGTAGAAAACACTTGTCTCGTTTTATTTAATTGCTTTTCGGAACTGGGAGAACATATCAATAGCTTAGTGAAATCCGATGAAAGAATAGAAAAGAAATGGTAATTATTTTGTATTTTTACATTTTTTTTTGACGACACGTTGGCTGAGTTCGGAGTGACCCTGCCTCCGAAGCCAGCGGTCCTGGGTTCAAATCCCGGTAAGGGCAGATATTTGTGTGATGAGCGCGAATATTTGTTCCTGAATCTTGGATGTTTTCTATGTATTTATATAAGTATGTTTATCGTTGTCTAGTACCCACAGTACAAGCCTAGAGCTTAGTTTGGGACTAGGTCAATTTGTGTGAGATTGTCCCGCGATATTTATTTATTTATTTTATTTTATTTTTCTCACAACTTGCATTTGCATTTAAAAGTAGGCCGTCGGTCTTATTTTGCCACTAAAGTGTTAGATAAGCGGTACTATTGGCAAATTAATGTAAAAAAGATTTACAGTGATTTAAGATTCGACAAACAATTTAAGCATGCGATATAGACACGATTTTTTTGCACAATTATGAGCGTGTTATCTTGTCCAGGGAGTCAAGGCAAAACGGTTTACAAAATGAGCCAAACAAAAAAAAACACTAAATTATATGTATAACGTTGCGACATCTGTTGGGCAGTAGCGTAACCATCTTTGTTATACATATAACTGATAGATGGCGTTAATAAGTACATGTTCCAAAGTTGCAAAATCGAATATGATTTCTCGAATTCATTTATCATTTATTAACCCTCTGTCATGTGTGATATGGAGCTACATTTTGAAGGCAATTTAGTTTAAACTTTATTTTAGTGAGTATGAAGTTCATTTTTAGGGTTCCGTAGCCAAATGGCAAAAAACGGAACCCTTATAGATTCGTCATGTCTGTCTGTCTGTCCGTCCGTATGTCACAGTCACTTTTTTCCGAAACTATAAGAACTACACTGTTGAAACTTGGTAAGTAGATGTATTCTGTGAACCGCATTAAGATTTACAAAAATAGAAAAAAAAACATTTTGGGGGTTCAACATACTTAGAACTGAAACTCAAATTTTTTTTTTCATCAAACCCATACGTGTGGGGTATCTATGGTTAGGTCTTCAAAAAATATATTGAGGTTACTAACATAATTTTTTTCTAAACTGAACAGTTTGCGCGAGAGACACTTCCAAAGTGTTGAAATGTGTGTCCCCCCTGCAACTTCTAAAATAAGAGAATGATAGAACTAAAAAAATATATGATGTACATTACCATGCAAACTTCCACCGAAAATTGGTTTGAACGAGATCTAGTAAGTAGTTTTTTTTAATACGTCATAAAAACATTGATCAAAGCTACAAAGAACTTTTATATTATGTTACTTGCTGCTACGGAACCCTTCATGGGTGAGTCCGACTCGCACTTGGCCGCTTTTTTTATGTTCATTTCAATTGGAAATGGCATTTAAGAGAAAAGGTTAAAAGAATTATATTTTCTTGCTGTTAGATTCACATTTCCACATGTTGCTTACAGTCTACACTATGATACAGAGGGTTCATTATGAATTTATTTTTTACGTGGATAAAGAATGTTAAGAAGTTCGCTCCTGTATTATGGTCGCCTTTATCGCCGTGGAATAATGTCGATAATGCATCCGTTACGTTCGCACCTAGTTAAAGTGATGGATGTCTAATCCACGATTATCCAGATCGATAAATATGACCATATTATAATATAACATTATATTATAATGTAATAGCTCCGCAGTTGTCGCCAACGCCGTGCAACAATGAGGTGACCTTGGTATTGAACAGAATAATTACGCTTATTGTATAGATACGAGTGCGCCTGGTGACTGATAGACAGATAGCGGAGTCTTAGTAATCCGCCCTACTAACACAAAAGGCAGTAGCTCAGGCAAAACTCGTGTAGCAAATGCAACCTTATTAATAACAGCGTAGGATATAATCTGCTTTGGTCATTGAATTTGAGATACTGATTATTGGCTTAGGAAGGCAGTAATAGGGTCCCGTTTTTAGCCTTTTGGTACGGAACCCTAGAAAGAGGTTATATTTTAACTTTGAAAAAATATTCACGTGGCATTAATTTAGTAGCGACATCTGCCGAGCAGAAGCAAAACGAATTATCTCTTTTTTTACCCCTAGATGCCTCTTTTTGTCGCAAAACTACTGCTTCGCAAGTTTTATAAAAGCTAAAGTAATTTATTATTTTAACGTTTTAAGGGCAAATGCTTTATCTCTTTGAAATGTGGGCCGCTTCGAGAAATGGCAGTTACGCAATAAACATTTGATTTTTACGGATATCCGTTTACTGATGTTCCTAAATATTATGAGTTAAATATGATATTAACAGAACTGATAACTAGTGCAGTTTCAACGCAAAAAAATTATAACACTAAAATTACTAAAACTTTAAAAAACGGACCATTCAGCGGCATCTGTCGGACAGCAGAAGAACGAATTACATATTCTATTACCGCTAGATGTCGACATGATTCACAAACAAAATATAATGCACTAAATTAAAAGCTAACGAAAACAAATCTTGGGTATTATACATATGTAGAAGCATATTTAAGTTACTATTGGAATTATTAAAGCTGTTGGTTCTTCTTAATAAATAAATAAATAAATAATTCAAGCGACGCCAGTGACAAATATCAACTACACTATTTCCGTTCGCTGCACAATTATAATTGTTAAACTGGAGAAATCTAGACACGCGGGAGCGTGTCAAGCCAAGTTCAAGAAACAGAACTGGCGAGCCGCACCGTGTGTAATATTACACGAACCATTTGGAGCCACTTTTGACCCCCTCATAAATCAAAAACTATTTTACATAAACGTATCAAATTTGGCTCATATATTGAGACTTGCGAGATACATATGTGTTCTAAATTTCATAAGCTTATCTCAAACGGTTATTTAGATATTAATGTCCAAAATTCCTCATTTTTATCACTGACTGACCTATAGACCAAAACTCTAACCCAGTTCCAGATAACCTAGAGAGTTAAAATTTGGTATGCAGATAGGTAATTAGATGAATACAAAGGAATAAATAAAAAACTGGCAATTTTTAAATAATTAGATTCTATTATGAACGCTTAACATAAATACCTAATATTACTTAGGGTACCTACGTTATTAACTGGGATTAATTATTGGAAAAACCAGCACGTATGGGAAAACCAGCCAAGTCAGCCCTTAGACTACATATTTGGATTTTGCATAGAACTTGGCACTCAATCTCAGATCTCCATTCTTTTTGCGGCGAAGCCCACAGCGCAGAGAATAATTTTTGTATTGAACTTGGCTCTCCTTTTTTACATTTATGTTTTTGGTGGGATAGTTATTTGTGCAACAAGAGAGCAAAGTGTTTTTTTGCTGCGAGTGTTGAGCATAAAGATAAACTGTTTTGTTAGAACACATTTCTTATTTGTGAAAATGTTATTATTGCTTATTTATTAATGACATCAAATTCGATATCAATGTTACATTAAAATTTCGAACATGTCGTCACATCCATGCCAAAGTCGCGAATGTGCACTTCGATTCGAAATAAGAATAGCAGATTCGCTAGTTTACCAAGTGGCGTTTCCGACATTGTCTTTTGAAGTCAAAGTGCAGATTCGCGACTTTGGCATGGATGTGACGATGTTTGAAAAACAAAGCAATTTTATTTGACCTCGATTCTAATATCACTCGAAAGACATTTTATTCGAATTGAAATGTCAATAGCATACAATTTTGACAAATCTCGCTTGTTACTTGATATCTAACAATAAGATAGTAGAGGCCGACTCTAGTTTGTCTCTGAATTAAAAAAAAACTACGGGTGCCGCCATTTTTGACGTTCTATTTGTCTTGTCGCAAAAAATAGTTTAGTTTGTTTTGTTTTTTATAATAATATGTATGTAGATTGTAACTGGACATACTTAGGCAACAAAACACTCGTGTGATGTTATTATGTAACAGTCACATAAACTACTATAAGGTTAAAAAAAACACATGGTAAAAATAGAACGACATCCCCAGCCGCCCGTGCGCCGCACCACGGCCACGGAACAAAAATGAAAGTTACTTTGTCTCCCGCTCGCAGCAAAATCGAATTTTGCTCACTGTTTTTTAAAGCAAAACCACCCTTTTTGAGGTGCTGAGGTGAAAAGCATATTATTTCCATTGCCCATTTTCAATTCAGCACTTTTCTTTCTATAAAACCTTTTCAGATTCAATTGGAAGAAGCGAGAGTATTTACATAATGTTAGAAAATCCTTACGGGCGCCTTTGAGCGATTGTTCTACGCTGTCTATCTGCGTTAAACAGTCGGCTCTAACAAATTGGTTATAAGATTTTCCTAACATCTCGTGTATGAAATAATTTAGTTTAGCTGTAGGTATGCTTTATTGAAAATGGCATGAATACTTAAATAAGAAGTATTTTGTGCTCCATGTCTTCCCGTGGATGTCGTAAGAGGCGATTCAGGGAATAAGGGCTTGTAGTATTGTTAGGCAATGGGCTTGCAACCTGTCACTAATACACTAGTAAACTTCTTGGCCTGATTGTGCAAAATGTGGTTACAGAATTATCAACAAGTCTTTTTAGAGTTGTTGGTATTTCTGTAGCTCTGCCTACCCCACTCTGGGAATGAAGGCGTGATGTTATGTATGTGTATGTATGTATTTTGTGCTAAAGCAGTTTTACATAGGCTTTTGTTACCAAAACGTATTGTGGTCAAAGTGGATTAAGCTCCAGAATGCAGCACATTATGTGGCTATGTGCAATTTTAATGTAAATTTTAGGAAGTTGCTTCTAGTTATATTATCCCAACAAATGTGAATAATCAGAGACTGATGATAAATTCTCTTTCCAAGGTACCCCTGACATTAAAACAGTGTCCGAGGAAATAACGAAAACAGCTCCACTTTAAAATAGACATGTTACGTGTCATTATGGCTGACTGTACGTTACTATTTTCTCTTAACGCCGGCATCCTGACTCGGCTCTTCGGGCTATTACGCCGACGTCGACTGTACCTGGTCTCATTATAGTAAACGTTTATGTAGTTCACCTGTCGGTCTGTCAGCGAATAGAAAAGGTATACCTACTTCAATTCACTTAACGTCACTCGGTTTCGATTGTATGTATCTCAAGGACGACGAAGAGAAATGTATAAAATAATTTTGATAGTCTTTGTAATAGTTCCATGTGTTTTAACCAAATATCTTTTAATTTCGTGCATTGTCTAGGGCTTATCATTGCGGGAAAAAAGGAATTCATTAAAAACTTTGCGCAAAAGTTAATGGTTTCAATAAAAAGCAAGCACTAATTATTATGAACCATTAATTTAGCTAACTTAGAAAAACCAAACCATACGTTATGTTTTATCATTTACAAAATAAATCGGTGACATCTAGGCATGATGCAAAAGGCTAAAAATATACCCACTTTTAGCGGTAGGTTGTTGTTTCTTTACGAAATCGTATGCTTACTCATTCCAAAAGCATGACGCGATTTCAATCATTATTTTACCATAATCATTAAATCCAATATTCAGGTTCAAAAAAATACAAACTACATACACGCGACAGCAAAGCTAATAAAAGCAGGCACGGGTCTGCAGTAACTAAGTCAAGAGGCCTCATCTAATAAATACCATACCTAAGCAGATTCGATTAACTCTCGTTAGAAATGAGATTGCACGGTATATTTTTCAGTCTCATGCTCTAAAATAACCCATAACTAGCCCTATATAGGCGAAATAAAGTGATACTCTTGGTCTCTACGCCCTAAATTACCTACCATTTATTTCTAAACTTCCTTGAAAATCCACAAACAGCAATATGTTGCTCATATCGCTGGAGAGGTGCGGTGCCAAAATATCTATGTGTATTGCAAGTACCGTAAAATGGGGTGAATAGAGACTAAGGGGGTGAATAGGGACACAGCCTAAAATGAAGTATAGGTATGTGACTAATTATAATAATGAAATAATTTCCATTACAACGTAACGTTATTTCGTTTTTTTTTTATTATTTATTAAAGATCCAAATTAAATGTGTTTCACAGAGTTTTAAATAATGAAAGACTACAAAAGTCACAGAGGCTTGAGTAGTCAGTGATTTCAGAGTAGAGGCTAATTTGAAGGGTTTTATAAAGAACCGCTAGATTGATTCAATATTTGTTCTTATTTGTAGCAAGTTATACTTTATTTTAGGTTAAGTCCCTATTACCCCCTTAGTCCATATTCACCCCGTTTAACGGTAGTACAAATGTTTCGTAGGTGAAGCTATAGCCTACGTCATTAGTTTGGATTATCTATTCTATTTGTACAATTCTAGGTTACGTTTGCGTAGATTAGCTGGTCTTATTCGGGAATATCGGCAGCGGTGATTAACCGTCCGGTAATCCGGGCCGGCGCGTGCCGGGCCGGCGCGTGCCCGCGGTGTTGGCAGACGTAATGGTTTCAACCAACCGTTGTTTATCCTACGAGATTTCTTTGTTTTTGGATCGCTTCGTTTGTTAAGGGAGGTAGGGAAATTTTTAAAGTAAAAGCTCTAGAGAGTTGCAACATAGTCTTGTGATTAATCGGGGTATTATTTAATTTAACCCCGTGTGGTTGCCAGGTTAGAATAGTGCCACTCCATGTCTTCCCGTGAATGTCGTAAGAGGCGACTAAGGGAATAAAGGCTTGTAGTACTGTTAGGCGATGGGCTTGCAACCTGCCACTTATAAACTGCTAAACTTCTTGGCCTGTCTGTGCAAAATGTGGTTATAGAATTATAAACAAATCTTTTTAGATTTGTTTGTATTTCTGTAGCTCTGCCTACCCCGCTCTGGGAATGAAGGCGTGATGTTATATATATATATATCAGGGGGACAATCTCACACAAATCGACCTAGTCCCAAACTAAGCTCTAGGCTTGTACTATGGGTACTAGACAACGATAAACATAATTATGTAGAGAAATACATAGAAAACATCCAAGACTCAGGAACAAATATTCGCGCTCATCACACAAATATCTGCCCTTACCGGGATTTGAACCCAGGACCGCTGGCTTCGGAGGCAGGGTCACTCCCAACTAGGCCACCATGTATGTATGTTATGTAATTTAGGAAATAAAACCACTTCTTTAGTCAAATTAAATCATTTAGTGGCTAAAACATAGTAAAGCAATGGTGGGATGGTGGTGTATCTTGACAGTTTGTGGGTCAATAAACACTTTTACTTACTTTTTATTCTTATTGTAATGACTGGGTAAATGTTTTTATTTTCTGTCACAAAGCTCGCTACAATGAAACTCCCATTAAATATAAAACGGACAGAAACGTTTCAAGCAAGTGACAAGGCAGACTGGCGCGCTAATCGCTAAATAGCGATCTCTTCAGGGGAATTGGAATCTGATGCGAAGTAGATATTTTCAATTAATTCAGCCGGGCCCGTCAGGAAGATAGATAGGGCTGCCAACATTAGAATATCGACACTGGATGTTTAGATTAATTAAGACTTTTTCACGGACAAATTCGGGAAAATCCTTTTAATTAATATGAACGCTCAATTAGAGGCCTAATGGATTACATGATATTTGATACAATATTTGCCCGTATAGTAGATTAAGTACGACAGACGGTCGGTTCATTTGTTGTGTGTAGTGTACCTACTTAGCGGTGCTTCTTCCCTGCAGTTCATCCTCTTAGGAAGCGCTGGTAGATTTTCGACGTGTCAAAGTGCCGATGCGGCCTATATACTGAATAAATATATTTAACTGATCTTTATTTTTATTAATAACAAAAAAAAAACACGTGGATAAAATTACTTAAAAAACTAAATTTGCTTAACAGATTAGCTGTCACATGCCTAATAAATCTAGTTTATTATAGAAATATGCTATTGTGTCTGAATGACGTGCGGAATAATGTATATGATCTCAACGGTCGCGTAATTTGTTCGGGGTTTACTTGAAAACTTAAAGAGCCGGCTCCGGACGCTCTGTAGTCTAGGACAAATGCGGGGTTACCGGATGAAAGACAACCCTGCGCCAAGACCTACGATATTGTTAATCCCAAGATAAACACGAGCACTTCGAGAACACCGAAACGGGACAAGTTTGTATTAAAATTATAGAGCATGGTTCTGAATAGGAAACGCAGAACTCGTAATTGATTGGATTGAAACTTTCCAAATTACAGAATGACTATTGATTCAACGAGTTAACGTTTAACAGATGAGAGTCAACTCTACAAATGTAAGAGAAGGATGGTCAAATGAGATTAGAATTTTATGCAATTTGAGTATTCATTTGGTTTATTTGTCTACGAAGTCACCAATGTCTCTTCATATAATTTAGGTTGATGGTGTCCACGGGGCTCCGATGCCACTAATCATCAGGTGACTTGTGTACTCGCAGAGGAAAACCTGAGAAACGCAGCCGAACACAAAGATCAACTTAGCTAGCACGCATGTGTTGCCATTAAGAGATGGCTATTCAGCGATAAGACCGCTTGTGGTTCTACCACACTCATGTAATTGCGTGTCTGTGTGTCTGTCTGTGGCACCGTAGCTCTTAAATGGATGAACCGATTTGAATGCGGTTTTTTTAAATTAAATCTGGTTTTCTCTCGGTGAATCAGCCCTTAGGGCACTACTTATTATTTTTTACTTTTTAGAGGTTTTTTTACAGACTATTTAGAGTTGGGGGTTTTTTAAATTTCTAATTTAATTATTTCTTTATATTTGGTGATCAACAAAGTGTTTTGTATTGTAATGAATGAGCGTGCGTCGGTTGCTGTTCTACTCTAAGGGCTCTACGTTACTAATTAAAACCATATTGCTTTTGAAATGTTATCGTATTGTTTTTAGCCCGGAAACTCCCTGTACCATATATCCGTGTAAAGTAATGAATATGAACTGATATTTACCTTGTTCCAATGCAGTGAACTATTTAATAAAACCTTTTTTACGCTACAAATAATATTTTGTATTAGCTTGAACAAAACAAAAATAATTTTGAAATTCTGCCAACCTCAAGCTCAGTATCCGCATCTGTACCAACGAAAACGAAAAACTTGACGTAGGTACTTAATTCCTTTCATCCTTCCCTTAATCATATTAATTACCCAGCCACCTGTGTTTCCCTTTTTACCTGCTTATAAACAGCATAAAATAACAAGTGTACGCTGTTAGCTAAATGAAATTTGCTTCTGTGACGTCGTGATCCATTATTTAGTAACTTAGGAGGGAGATCGAGCTGGCAGAACGGAGTCGCGTCTGAATTGTGATTGATTTACTCTTTGGGTAACGGATCACGAAGTTTGTGAGTTTGTTTTGGATTCGGGACTGGATTGTCTGGGGTGTGACTGAAATAGATTTGTGGATTATTTCACTGTTTAGTTTGTGCGTTTCTAAAGTTTTCCTAAAAGGCTGGCGTTGGACCGACAACTTGCTGTTCAGGGGTGGTGGTGACTACTTCCTACTAGGTAACCCGCATGCTCGTTTGTCTCTCTCTCTTATATGTATAAAATTGGGCAAGAGCAAGTAGGCCCATGCCAGTGTAGGGTTCTGAGGCCGTTACTACAAACAAAAAGCTGTCTCGATATCTAAAAAGTACGAATTTTCTATTTAAAGTTTAAAGTGCTGTTTTAGATGATGTTTTCCTTTTAAAATTGTTACAATATGGGCTTTAATTTTTTTTTATTTTACAGGGGACAATCTCACACAAGTTGACCTAGTCCCAAACTAAGCTCTAGGCTTGTACTATGGGTACTAGACAACGATAAACATACTTATAAAGAGAAATACATACTTAAATAAAGCCTGACAAGTTTATATTTGGCCCCATTTCAATACAAACTTGTAATACACTTTTAAACACACACATACACACACCTACATACACTTACAAGCACAACGCAGTACCACAGCAAGTTAGCCGCACTTTTGTTTCTTTAGTGTATGTCCCCCCTAAGTTTCTCCTTGATCAGTTATTATATAAGAAAATCCCGTAATTGGCCTATGTAAAAGCTTTCTGTATTATGCCTATATTTTATCAATATTGTGCTGTGGGTTTATTGAATAAATACCATTAAATAAAAAAATTTAAAAAAACTTTGCCTTTGCTTTTACCCACGGACAGACGGACATGGCGAAATTAAAAGGTTCCTCGTTGACTACGGAACCCTAAAAAGTACAATTGATTGTTACATAGTTACAATCAACAATGACATTCATTTAGCTACCTATTCTATAATTGTAAGCCGAACTAAGCAACAATAGATTATTTGTCAGCGGAAACGTTTTATCGCAAGCCATATTAGTTGTATTCTGCTACGAGTATACCGATGCTCCAAAGCTGTAAGAAAATTACATACATAACATCACGCCTTCATTTCCAGAGTGAGGTAGGCAGAGCTACAGAAATACCAACAACTCTAACGCCCGAACCCTATATTCAAACCGCGGATATATAAGGCTTACTTCGGGTTGAAATTTGACATTTGCCCATACAAAATGTGTCAAATTTTAACCCGAAGTAGCTATCTGTCCGCGGTTTGAATATAGGGTTCGGCCGTAAAAAGACTTGTTGATAGTACTGGGGGGTTATTATGACATAACTATGCAGTGGTGCTAGACAAGTTGCATTCGACAATCGTTAGCGATTGTTTCGATTGATAAATGTATGGAATTGACGTAAGCCACCGAGATAGTAACGTGAGACTTACGTCAATTCCATATATTTTTCAATCGAAACATAATCGCTAGCGATTGTCGAATGCAACTTGTCTAGCACCACAGTTCTGTTTACGCTCAGAGAATAGGACAGAGCTATATAACTGTCATAGCTCTATCCTTTTCTCTGAGCGTAAACAGAACTGCATAGTTATGTCATAATAACCCCCCTGTAACCACATTTTGCACAAACAGGCTAAGATCACACAGAAAATCTCTTCCCAAGAAAACCTGCACATTCAGATAAATGATTTTAAAGTGTCATTCTATGGAACTTGCTAACTATGTAAACAAGCCGCTATACTAAAATTGACATTAGATGTCAATTTCAATATATTGTTTGTTTACATAGTTAGCAAGTTCCATAGAATTACAGTATATAAGGCTCAAGTGGTCACGAAAGGGCTCAAATGCAAAACATAATAAGATAAGGTCCGGTGTTCATGTGCTTACTTTCGTATAATGAATCAGAGTCAGAGTTATTACCAACCCCCAGAGATCATCAACGAAAATTGACGACACGATAGCCGAGTTACTGGTTAAGTTACGGCATTCGAAATGGATACCATCTTTTGCCCAGGAGAGCACTGCTTCCCGGTATAAAACTTATATAAAACTCCTTTAAGTAGTTAACTAATGAACTAGAAGAATAACAACTGGACGGAACATAAACAAGCGTATTCATATTATTCTCGGAGCCGCCTCGCGGCCTCGCGGCGAGCAACTCAAACATCAACTATTCAATTAAAGCGCCGTAATACCGGACGTGTGCGCAGTGACACGACACGTTTCGCCGACATTTATTAAAGTTCACATTTTATCCAGATAATCGCCATACTACACCTTTCTTTTTCTTTATATTAAGGGAAAGGCACACGAGCACTCAGGCCACCGGATGGTAAGTAGAATCTGAGACCCATAGACATTTGAATTCTCAAGACTATAATCCTAAGACCTCAAATGCGTTGCCAATCCTGAGGACTAAGATGGAATGCCTCTATGCTAGTGATTTCGCCGGTTGTCTTATCCCCACACCGGAACACAACAATGAGAACACTATTGCTTGGCGGGTGGTTAATGGATTAGAAGGTGGTAGCGATCCGGACGGACCCTACACAGGGTCCTACCACCTTACCTTACCTTACCTTTTTTACTTGTTGGTAATAGAGTGAATCTTGAGTTCGGACAAGACTTTCTCAGGTGTGTAGAAGCTCTGGATGGACGGAACTCGGGCACTCAGTAATTCTTACCACATACTGAAAACCGACTATAAGATGACTTTGTTGTCCATCTGTCTGTCAAGACCCTTCTTTAATAGTTTTTCCTAAAACTGCTTAATAGGATAATATCATTATACTCGTACTCAGTGGACCGCACAAGGTCTCATCATTAGAAAAAATAAATTTGGGCGGGAAAAAGATCGAGTCTTCAAAAAAACATTTTTTTTTCCTTTTTCATCCCCAAGACAAGATGTAGGCATTATGAATATTAATCTAAACATGTTTGTTTGATTTGTAAAGATCTGCTAATTGTTGATGATTTGCTAAAACATGTTGTGGATACCAATAATTAATTATCCTTTACATTTTCAGCTGAGTTGGAATTATCAGGTTATTAAATCTTAATATTTGTTGTTAGTTCTTAATAGTTCTTTTTAAAATATATTTTTCCCTTATTGGCGATTTTTGGTTGACTCACTGTCCAGTTTATTATCTTCTTCCTTTCAGAGTTTCGAAGTTAAACTAGGAACTCTTATATTTTCGCAATTCCCGCTGTCTCTCTGTCTGTCTTTCTGTTTGTTATACCTAATCACTTATTCTCAGAAATTATAAAACCTACAAAACTTATGTTCATATATTGTATATACACATACATACCGCGTAATAATACAACCTTTTTTTTAGGGTACAATCCCCGTGTACATGCAACGTTATAAAAAATATTTAACTCTTTACAAAATCGTGTGACCTACGTTGTATACCTAATTAAACCATTTTGTACATACATACATTATATCACGCCTTCATTCCCAGAGTGGGGTAGGCAGAGCTACAGAAACACCAACAACTACAAAAAGAGTTGTTGGTAATTCTGTAACCACATTTTGCACAAACAGGCTAAGATGTTTACCAGTGTATTAGTGACAGGTTGCAAGCCCATTGCCTAACAATACTAGAAGCCCTCATTCCCTTAGTCGCCTCTTACGACATCCACGGGAAGACATGGAATGGCACTATTCTAACCCGGCAACCACACGGGCCAACCACCAACCACCATCAACCATTTTGCCTATAAATTTTAATGATATAAAATTAACATCTTGTTAATCGTTGGAAAAAAACTTTGGTGGCACAGTGACTTAAGGTATTTTCAGTGATATTTTATAACGTTAACATTAATGGATGCTCCATGGTGAAGGAAAACATCCTATATCTAAACCAAAACTTACGCAATCAGGCACCTGAGAATGTTTCCTGAGTAATGGCACTAAGGACTGTAAAGGATTAAAGTGTACCCCAGAGTGCCAATGTGTAACAAAGGATAAAGATCGTTGGTGAACTTCGTTTTAAATTACACACGAAAAGCCACAAGTTACTCGCAGATACGTGCTTCGTTCATTGTAACGTCATCTCAAGAACTCAATTGCACGAGCAGCTAATATAAACAACGCTCATTCCTCTGGCATCCCCCCCTAGGTCCCCATTCCCCCTATTCCCCTATTGGGGGCACAGCACAGGTGATAGCGGGCACTGATTACGAAATAAGGCGATTTGTAGGCGCAATAACAGGACCACGGCGAAAGGAGAATTGTGTGAAAATAACGCGTGGGTGAAGACGGGGCCGTTTGTCTTCCTTGATGGACTATTTATACTGTTTGCTTGAGTTCTTGTGAATGAGTTCATAAAGGAACAAACACCGTCTCAGAAACAAGTTGATTCTCTGGTGTCTTGAAAATGAAGCACTTTAGATAATTTTGTTTTGTGGTATAGCGTAGAAAGAAAGAAATTAACACTTTTTATTGATAACACACCTGCACATGCTTCTACCAACATGTTACAAAATAGGAAAATAGCATACAACTTGACCTAATAATGGTATTGGTGGAATGTGACACAATGACGGAACATTTGCTTAGTTGATATGGACCCTGCTTACGAAACTAGTGGTCCCAGGTTCAAATCCAGTTATATTCCCGATATTCGTGTGATGACCTCGAGCATTTGTTCCTGAGTCTTGGAGGTCTTCTATGTATATAAGTATTTGTATTTCTTTTCATAAGTATGTTTATCGTTGTCTAGTACCCATAGTACAAGCCTAGAGCTTAGTTTTGTGTGACACTGTTCCTTTGTATTTTTTTTTAATTTAGCATGTTTTTTATGCAAAAAAGGAGACAGATGAGCAAGCGGATCACCTGATGGTAAGTAATCAATCAATCAAATAATTTCTCAAAAAAAATCCATAATGCACAAAAAAATATGTTAAACTAAGATGGTTGTGGGCCAGTGGTTTTGATTTGCTGTATCGTATGACTTTTTTGCATTAATAATATTTTGTTCATGTGTTCATAACTTCCTCAGTATCTTAAGATATGTCTTAAGATATTTTCAAAGTAAAATCAAATCTAATCAAATCAAATCAAATTTATTTATTTGTAAAACATAGGTGAGAAATGGTACAAAATAGTTAAAAGCAATAGTAATAGTTAAGTAGGCAAAATAAGCAATTTATAATGTTGAGGAATCAAGTAATTTAGACGAAGTCTTCAAGGCATAACAAGCGCTAGCAAGCTTCTTCCGAGGCCAATATTCTGAAACCACTTCTCTAGTTCAATCCAGATATCACAAACATTGGCTTCTAGCAATCTACGGTCATTATTTTGAAGAATCACACTAGTCACATCATCCGCGAACAGATACGCCGTGCCTTTTGTGAGATTGCTTGGATGATCATTTATAAAGATAATGAACAAAATTGGACCAAGCACCGACCCTTGAGGGACGCCACACGTTACATCCATATCATTCGAGTTTACATATTCAATGTATCCAAAATTTGTTTTTAGTTACCTATATCTATTGTAATCTATTGGTGGTATAGGAACTTAGTAACTCTGAGGCGAGACCTCTAATTCCATAATACAAGTACTCCTGCTTATCCAAAAGAATGCTATGATTAACACAGTCGAAAACATTACTTAGGTCACAAAAAATACCTACACATTTCATTTTTCTATTAAGAGCCTTTAGGATTTCTAGAACAAGATCTGTTAAAGCCATATTAGTGCTCCGATTCTGTCTAAAACCAAATTGGTGAGGTGAAAATAAATTGAAGGTGTTAAAGTGGTTAATTATTATAGTTGCAATTGCATTTTCAAAAATCTTAACGATGACAGACAGAAGAGATATAGGCCTCTGAACCGGTTAAAAAATACCGGTTAATACCGGTTTTTTCGGTTTTGGTCTGAACTTTTCCAGGGAACGCGAACGTTTTGACAACATTATTTTAACCTTAATTAACCGGTTTAAACCACGAGCAGCGAGTCGAGACACCAAAAGTTTTGCACTATTAGTGTTTTTATTAAAAACACTAAGCGGCGCTTGTTTATGGTGCGTGACGTGCGTCTGGTTTAACCGGTTTTTTTAGCTCTATATCGGTTAATTTCTAAAGAACTTTACTTTTAGGTTTCTCCAAAAACCGGTTATTTGGATCGGTTTATGCGAATGGAACCGAAATGAAAAGGTTTTGCGGCAAGTACATGATAACGGTTTGAAAATTTCACCGGTATCCGAGCCCTGACCGCAACACCAGAGGAATCGCAAGTGCGCTGCCGACCTTTGAGAAAAGAGAAGGCTCGTTTTTTGAAGGCTACCGTCTTTTTGGTACGGAAATAATAAACGCCGAGAGCTGATTCCACATAGATAAGGTGTATTGCCAAGAAGCTCGCGAAAATCGCACTGTGGTTCCAACTATCAAGAACGTGTTGGTGAAATAAATATTGTTCCTGTACGAGTTTGTTTCGGTAGTTGTTTCTTAATGTGTTGCAGCACTTGGTTAGACAAACCTGTGTGGAAGAACAGTTTAGACAAACCTGTTCTTTCCGAAAACTGTGAATATTTCAAGACCATCGTGTTGAGCTACGAAGCCGTAAAACCAGCCCACGGTACCTCTAGCGAGACGTGCGTATGGAACAGTGATCAGTTAAAGTCATGGCGTGTCCTGAAAGCTTATTATACTGTTACACTCTGTAGACTTTGAAAGCGCGCAAAGGCAAAAGCTCCGTAATTCCCGCCCAGAGGGATCCTGCTCGTGAAGGAATAAAGCCTGACAGGATTCCGCAGGCAGAACCTCTCCAAATTAATTGCTATTTTTGTAAGAAATCAACGCTCTACCTAGTGATCAGATGTTAATTAACGTAGCGTAAGCGCAGAGTTAATTAATAAGCGTAAAACAAGAGAAATACAAGGCACACAACAAAATTAACAAATAAATAACAGGGGACAATCCTCACAACAATTGACCTAGTCCCAAATTAAACTCTATACGCTTGTACTATATGTAGTACAAGCGTATAGAGTTTAATTTTGGACTGTTTATCGTTGCCTGGGCTGTCTGTTTGTTTGGGGATGTTTAACATTTAGAGAAAGAAATACTTATATGCATAGAAAACACTCAAGACTCTAAAATCAACTATTAAGTACGAAGCTTAGGCTTTAAACGCCACTATTAAGTACTGAGCTTAGGCTTTAACCGCAACTACTCGTATTAACGATGGCGCGTAAGTGTCTTTTGCCTTTCCACTGTCGAAATACTCGGGCTTATCACACAAACTGTTACCGCAGGACCTAGCTCCTTAGGCAGACTCACCGCTAACTAGGCAAACGTGTCGGTAAATGTACAGTGATCCTCTTCCATTACTCCTCAGTTTAAATTGCCATTATCCTAGCCCGCTCGTGGGGTAATTTATGCCAATTCGATTGAGCTCCTCGCTCCGTCAATGAACACCACATTGAATAAAACTTAGGTGTAACATACGCTGTGAAATTCAAATTAAATATCTTGCACGGAACCCGTATCCCGGCGCGCACCTGGTCACACCGGGACATGCCCGGCCGGCTGTGGTCGCGTGATCCGGGTATTACACGTAGCCTATTGTCGTAATAGTTTATACTATTATAAAAGAGTGCCTTTTAGAGCAACGCAACAAAGTTTTGACGGGTTCTTTGAAGTAAAATGACACTCTTTTTAATCCTTGTTCTCCCTTCTACCTTTCAGAGAGGTTTTTATGGCCTCCGGTTCTCAAAACCGGTTGCGCTCAAAGGCCAATCTCACCCTCGCTTTCCCGTCTCACAAATCAAAATCCTATTCTAAATACATTTCGGTGCACTCTGTCAGGTTGTGGAATCGGCTACCAGCCGGCTTCAGGCAGTCACAATCAGTTGACTCCTTAAAGGGCAAATTGATGAAGTTTTCGCTTGACCGTAGCTCCTAAATTAAATATTGTATCAACTGTCCTTTACATAAATGTAGTTTATGTAAGTTTAGTATGTACTTATATTGATTTATAAATATATTGTGTCTAGCATATTATTTATGTAAGTATTTGAATATATTTAATTTTATGTTTATAGTTTGGACTTATTTGTATGACCTTATCCTAAAGAAATTTATAAACTTGCCTACTCGATGCACAACCTTTCACTTTTCTCAATCTCTCAAGGGTTAGCTGGAAGAGATCCCTTAAAGGGATAAGTTCGCCTTTATACATTATTTTCTGGTATCTTCATTGTATTGTTTCTGTTTTATTTTGTACAATAAAGTGTTTACATAAATACATACATACGTTATTATTTTCATGTCAGAGCATAGCTGTGATATACTGTATTTTAAACCATTGTAAATAGGTACCTAAGGGGATCCCTTTGAAATGCATAAACCATTGTCGCCTAAAATATTGTCGCATAACACCTTTTAGGCTGAGTTTGCAGAATTTAATAATCATGTAACGGTAGATTAGGATAGGTTAAATTTTTAGAATAATTTAAATAAAACCGTTTCTATTGTAAAAACCGATTTCGGCCAAACGATTTTATGCGGAAAGATACATTATGCATAAAAAAATATGCCGTTCAATAGCATTTACTCACACTTTGTGTTCTTGCTGTCACAAGGTCAATAATATAATTACGATATAGAAGCAAGATGGGTTAAAGCAAATCGGGCAAAAGCATGTCGTGCTAGGCTCAGTGTAGGGTTCCAAAGCCGTTACAACAAACACAAAAAAGGTATAATAAAAAAATCCATTTAAAGTTATTTGGTGCTGTCTTAGATAATTTTTAGTAACAACAAACGCTTCAGCCGCCTGTATCTAAGGAACCAATCGTCTACTTAGTAGTGATAGTTTTCCTTTAAAATTCGTGATACATATTAATGTAGTTTAATTTAAGGCTTAGGCTGCGGGAGGGGGCGACGACGACGACACGTAATTCTAGCGAAAATGACAAGTTAAATATTTCCTAAATGGTCCTCCAATTGTAAACATTGACTTAATCATGTATAGAGGTATAATATTATTTTAAGAGCTACCCAATAATACCTCACACGAGGTTTTGATACAAAAAGCTACATTTGGTTTAAATCTTCAGAAGGTACCTAAAAAAAAATATGGCGGCGTAATTTAAATTACAGCTTTGTAGTACCAAGAGTTAAACCGCGTACAGATGGACAGACGGACATGGGTAAACTATAAGAATTTCTTGTAGACTACGGGACCCTAAAAATAGACGCACAGATTCATTCATTAGAACAGCCAAAAACCACCAACGATTCTTTTATCGTGTTACCTTCGTTTCGGCAAAAAGTTTTTGATAAAGTGATTAATTTCCAAAACATATAATTTGACCAAACTGCTTAATTTCCGAAACTGTAAATATTTCAGGATTTGTATAAAATTAACCTAATCTAACCTGTAGGGGTCTAGACGATGATCCTGAAATAAAAGCTGAAATATTTACAGTTTGATCAAATGATGTCTGGGAAATCAATCAATTTGGCAAAAACATTTTGACAAAACTTAAGGCTCTTTTATCATTTAAAAAAAAACTGCCATTTAAAAAATTCTGCCAATGTCAAAAACTCTAAAATGTAGGTATGATAAGCTTCTAAGCCAACAAGTCTACAGAATTCTCACGTGGGAAAAAAGCAATAAAACGTATAAGGCGTAAAGCATTTACTTTGTAGCAGGAAAGGTCGCATTCTGTTTGGTCTGTTTGTGACGTCGCGAGAGGGTTGGGTCCGAAGGGCGAATAATCATCTGGGTTGCTTGAGCAGAAAAGTATATTCAAACTTTTTTACATACATTCATACATAACATCACGCTTTCATTTCCACAGTGGGGTAGGAAGAGCTACAGAAATACCAATAACTTTGAAAAACTTGTTGGTAATTCTGTAATTCTGCAACGGAGAGTGCTCCGAGGAGCTGTTCGGATTAATTCCTGCCACATCCTTCCGCCTTCGTCCTACGCGACAGAATTTCCACCACCATCATTTAGATGGTTGGCAGTCCACAACCGTGCGTTTTACTAGGAATTTCCTGCCACGCACAACTAAACTGTGGAATGGTCTGTCGCCTGCGGTATTTCCAGACCAATACGACCTTCAAACCTTCAAGAAAAGAGCGTACCTACTCTCATTTGAAGGGCTGGCAGCGTACCTGTAACTCCTCTGGAGCTGCAGGTGTCTATGGGTGACAGTATTCGCTTACCATCAGGCGATCTGTCTGCTCGTTTGCCTCTTATTCCATAAAAAAAAACCTCATTTTGCAAAATCAGGCTAACATGTTTACCAGTGTATTTATTAACAATAGGTTGCAAACCTATTGCCTAATAGTAATACAAGCCTTTATTCCCTTTGTCGCCTCTTACGACATCCACAGGAAGATATGGAGTGGCACTATTCTAACCCGGCAACCACACGCACACGCATAACATAGCGTTTAGGGGGCATTTGATCAGATGCACATAATGTTGACTCACCACTAGAACTTATTTTTTATGGCCAAGTGGTTAACCGACACGAGGCTGCCTGATGGTAAATGGGACTTCAATCTTAAAACTGTAATGATGCTGGTAATGCAATAGTACAAACAGTCACTTATCGTTTTATTTCTGTTTTTAGTAACTCTATTTAAACTATAACTTTGTGGTTTTTTTTCAGGTCTAGTGTTATAATAATAGAAAAACTTACTACCTAACTAATAAAACCATCTGGTGGCCATATTGTAATCTCATTGCGTTGTAGCCTGACTGTTAAATAAATAAATAAATAAATATCACAGGACAATGTCACACAAATTGACCTAGTCCCAAACTAAGCTCTAGGCTTGTACCATGGGTACTAAACAACGATAAACATACTTAGATAGAGAAATAAATACTTAAATACATAGAAAACATCCAAGACTCAGGAACAAATACTCATGCTTATCACACAACTACTGCCCTTACCGGGATTTGAACCCGGGACCGCTGGCTTCGGAGGCAGGGTCACTCCCAACTAGGCCACCGTGTCGTCATAATAAACTCACTCGTCTGTGAACATCTGCAATATTTGTACGCTTACGTACGTTTTATCATTCAAATGTACTTTAGCTACCGTGAACTCGGGTTACTTTAGCCCTTTAGCTTTAACATTGCCCACCCCAAAAACCACCTTTAATATTTAATTATTTTGTTAATTGATACATCAGGACTAAGCTACTTATATGGTTCTAAAAATATTTAACCAATTGAAGATGATTACCACTAAAATACTTATAGTTTTAAGGGTGGGCAATGTTACCCCCTAGGGCTAAAGTAACCCGAGTTTACGGTATTCGTTTTATTGTACTTATTGTTTATTTTCTAATAAACATTATAATCTTGATTTAATAAAAAGTAATAATACTTAGTCCCAGCAAATATAAAAGAAGTGCAAACGAATACGAAATGAGAGTATAATGGCGGGCGGACCCTATTTTACGCAGTTTCATTTGCATACCGGAAAGTGGACGAAAATTCTACTGTAATATTCTGCGGGTTGCGGGAGACTCCTGGAATTAACGGGAGCCTCCACAACCAAGTACGTACTCGTTCAATGTACACATATGTGGATGAATGTGCGAGTAATTAATACAGGGCCCTATTTTACTTGGTAAAACAACGTTGCCTTAGACATGTTCGTATCGGTTTTAACTCGGCCGTCAAAACTGACGAATAATTAAGAGCTAACAGAGTAACCTTGACAATACGTGTCAAAAGAAATATGGTTAAATATGGCCCTGTTCATATAATACTTACTTAACATTAAATGTTTCGACCTACAGTTGCCCTATGTGTTTACAAGTTTCTTGTATCGACCAATTATCTTATAGAACAATCCATGAGCTTTGGTTAGGATTACTTCTATATTTGTTTTAAATTGTCCCTATATTTATGTAATTGAATTAAAAGTATATTTAGTTCAGTTGGCATCGTTATACTGAGCCGGCCGGCCCGAAGGTTCCTCCGTGCCCTGAAGACTGAGATGGAGGTATTTAGATTAAATTCAACTAAAGGTTTAAGATTTGTCTCTGTTCTAAAATATTTCATAAACGGATGCCGTAATCGAGATTTGTTCCACAAAGGCACAAACTCGCCATATTTTTGAAAGACCTATCTATAACGATAAACCGCTCTATGGGGTAGACGAGAAAAAAATACATTCCATGTTACGTATAAGAGAGGTAAACAACAAAAAAATGCCTAGATTTTATTTTACCACTTTGTTGGCGTGACTAATATTCATGCCAAATTACAGCTTTCTAGTACTAAGAGTCTCTGAGCTGCGGACGGACGGACTGACATGGCGAAACTATAAGGGTTTCTAGTTTGACTACGGAAGTTTACGGAACCCTAAACTTACGTAATACTCTAAAATAAATTTTAACAAGAGCCAAACCTTATACGGACTGTAACTGAATAGTCATAACATCTATTACATACTCGTAATGTGGCCTAATCCGATCCGATGATCTTTGTTATTTGAAGGGTACAGATCGTATTCCCATTACTATAACCCATTACTTCCAAGGTATTCTTTTTAGCGCAAGCGCAAGGCAATGTAGGTATTTCGTTTTATCATTGTGGTTCTCTTCGAGGTCAGGAGACATTTTTGGTTCCTCACGACAGAGATTGTACAAAAGAGTTTGCGCACGCGTGGTGCGACATTTGCCTGTCATGTTACAAATCCGCTGGTTGTTGATCTTGAAATATCTTAAATATTAATTACATTTGACTGTACTGTAAATAAAAGGATAATATTATAGGTTTGTGCCTGGAATATACCTTATGATACTCAGGTAAGTGGTTAAATATTATCTCAGCCCGAATTATCGTGTTAAAATCGAATAAATACCTAGTAATTTATGTTATGATCAGAGATCGGACAAATGGGCGTCATTACTCGCAATAATGTGGACATGACTCCATAGATTTTAATTAAACAAATTAAATTACAATAATTGATTACTTCCCCTAAAAATAATTTACACTATGGTGGAGACGAGAAAATAGAACACATCACCACATAAAAACTGTTTTTTAAGATTTTAATTTACCACTTGGTTAGCGTGACTAATATTTCATTCATGACAAATTACAGCTTTCTAGTACTAAGAGCCTCAGAGCTAGGTTGCGGACAGACGGACGGACGTAAGGATGGACGGGCGGACCGGTTTGACTACGGAAACCTAAAAACAGCTCCCAAACTAAGCTCTAGGCTTGTAATAGCTAATAAAATCATAAAACATTTTTTTGCATAATGCCATACATACGGACAAATCACTACATAGTATAAAACAAAGTCGCTTTTTCTGTCCCTATATCCCTATGTATGTTAAGTCTTTAAAACTACGCAACGGATTTTGATGCGGTTTTTTTTAATAGATAGAGTGATTGAAGAGGAAGGTTTATATGTATAATACTGTAATCCGGAGCGAAGCGAGGGCGGGTCGCTAGTATACTATAAACGGGGAGATTTTTGTAGTTGAGAATTTGAATCTTCTAACAAGAAATTAAAGTTAATTTACCCTTGCTGTTAAATGCCATTTTCAAATTTGAAACGAACACAATTTAATATATATATATAGTTTATACTAAATTGCCTTGATTATGTACCTCGTAGCTATGGCAGAACGGGCCTCACGGGTACGGAGTTAGACAGGCTGCAAGTTTAATTATGTCCATAAACTCCAGAAAAGATGGACCTTGAATACATTAAAAATTAAGTCTATATCTCAAGGCTAATGCTAATATAAAAGGGTCAGGAAATAAGTAAAAGATGCGGAATTAATGTAGTAATGTCGTTTTAAGCCTCGGCTCGTCTGCTGCGGTCGTTAAAAAAGACGTAAACTTTTCACGAGCGCGCGGCCTGGCGCGGCGCGGGCCTTGTGTTACTTGGGTGAATCAACTTTTAAAGTCCTCCTTTTCTACACGCTAATAAAAACTTACTAGAATATGTGAGATTGATAATGGTTTACACATGGTAAAATTAGATAATCAGATTTTCGGATTTCACTATTCATAATCATAAACCAATTCTATAATTTTGTAAAAACATGGTAACGCAGTGGAAAATGCACGTTTTCATACAAAACCCGGGGACAACGTCGTCCCCTGCGTTACCTGATATATTTGTCTAAATCATAGAAGAATTTTTAAAATTGTCAGCTAGAAAGTAAGTTTAATCGTCTGATTTATTCAATATATTGACCACATCAACAAAAAAAATTGCATTCTACCAAATTAAGGTGACATAGTGAGACATGTCGAAAATTGGGGAGTACCTTAAAAGTTGATTCACCCACTTAGCCTAGCCTTTTTGCTGATTATTTCACAAATTTTACAGGTCCTTTGCCGTTATTGGAAGTTGTGTTCATCCTTATTATAATAATACTAGAAGACGCCCGCGACTTCGTCCGCGTAGAATGCGTTTTCCGCTACTATATGTATGTGTATGTAGACGACACTACTAAATCACAATTTGATAGCGTCGTTTATATTATGTCAAATAACTCGTTCATCACTATTCTCTCGGGAACTGTTAAATTTGCCGGGATATAAAGTATTCTATGTCCTTCTTCGGGACCTTAGTTATCTCAACAGTAAATTTAATCTAAATCAGTTCAGTTAGTTACTGAGATTAGCGCGTTCAAGCAAACAACCAAAAAACTTTTCAGCGCGGTCATAACTCAGCGTGATGCTGGCAGAGCCAGCGTTGTTCTTCCGTTGTGACCATTTGTTGCAGACACGGCGCAATTACCACGACCACACAATCATCAACGAAAGCAAAATTTACGAAACACTGTTAAAAAATAATTACTAACCGCCTGTTTGAATCATCAAGTAACGCATATCTGACAAATAAATGTAGCCCTTTCCCTTTCTTACAATTAAAAAAAGACAAAAAGAGGGCTATTTATTTGACAGATAAATTTACTTGTCAATTGTGAAACAGGCCCTTAGTATACTTGATTTGTTCTAAAATCATCACCAAATAACTTTAAATAGAAACTTCGGTTATAGTTTTTGTTTTTCGAGATAAATTTTCGAAGAAGAGTAGGAAAAATAATAAATTTATTTAAACAAAACACATCGTTCGAACACAGGCATAACATACACGCCTTCATTCCCAGAGTGGGGTAGGCAGAGCTACAGAAATACCAACAACTCTAAAAAGACTTGTTGATAATTCTGTAACCACATTTTGCACTAAGGTATTACTGACAGGTTATAAGCCCATCGCCGAACAGTACTAAATAGAAGCCCTCATCCCCTTACAAACACAGGCATTATCTGACGGATATCAAACTGCTCAGCCTGAATCTTGAGAGTCACGGAGTCGGAACCCTACACTGAGCATGGTCCCACGGTCTCCTGTCTGGTTTTTAAATATCGATACGAACATTACATTCGTACCCGTACTATGGTAACGTATTATGAAACCATAACAATACGTATAGAGACAAAGCATAATAAGCCCTCAGTAGCCAGTGAAGTTAGAAGGCCCGCGAGTGTCACAACGAAACTAAAAGTAACCGAGATCGTTTTGCTCCTAAACAGCTGGGCCCGGTGCGCTCACTGTCAACTTGGGAGTTACAGGAAGGCCATAAGGGGGTGGGGAGGCTCGAGGGGGTAAATTGAATTGTGCCGCCGTGAAGCGTTTTTTTATAATAAAGTTGTATGACGAAGGTATCGTTACTTAGGGCGGTTCCTGTGGAGTTATTCTTTGTAGGGAACAGCATTTTCCGGGAAAGTTCCCCGAGTATTTCTGTTTTATATCAAATCTCTTGAGTGTCAACCGATTGCTTATAAAACCAATATTTTCATTATATAAACAACAATATACGAGCGATAGAAAATATTAACGTACTCGTAGTAAATTACACTTCATTTTTACGGTTCCGTAGTCAAACTAGGAACCCTTATAGTTTTGCCATGTCTGTCCGTCCGTCCGTCCGCAGCCTAGTGACTATTAGTACTAGAAAGCTGCAATTTGGCATGAATATGCATATTAGTCACGCCTACAAAGTGGTACAATAAAAAGTAAAAAAAAATTTTTTTTTACTGTACCTCCCCTACACGTAACCTGGGGATGTATATTTTTTTTCTCGTGTACCCTATAGTGTGGGGTGTCGTTGAATAGGTATTTCCAAAATATTACGGGTTTGTGACAACAGTTTTTTAATTAAGTAATCCTTTTATGAAATATTAAGCTTTAAAGCGCTAATTTTTGTTAGACTCAAGTGTCCCCCCCCTACAGCCAAAACTACAAATACCTACTAAAAATCAGAAAAAAATCGTAAATGAAAGAGCATATAACCAATTTTAAAGGAAAACTATCACGACTAAGTAGACATCATAGGTTCTTGAGATACAGGCGATTAAAGTGTTTATACCTACTAAAATCATCTAAGACGGCACCAATTGACTTTAAATAGAAAATTAGTGATTACTTGATGATTTTTTATGTTTGTAGTACTTACGGCTTCGGAACCCTACATTGAGCACGGTCCGACATGCTCTTGCCCGGTTTCTCATATAAGGATACTTCTAATTTTGAAATATTGGACCACAGCTGTAAGATATCATAAGACTGAAAATATGTAACATGATACTTATGTTCTCTGAGCCTTCCTGTTTTTAACTGACTTCAAAAATGGAGGAGGTGTTCGGCTGTTTGTATGCTTTTTTTTAGTATTTTCACCGATTTCTTTGTCGAGTGTGGAACAATTTGGAACATTCCTTTTTTGGTTGATAGGGTAAACATAGTGTCTTATTAATTGAGAAGTTGGACTATATAGCAGCATATTAATAATATAAAAAGTGTAAAATAAAATACAATACCTAAAATAAAAAAATAAAACGTATTCTAAGGGAGGGCTCCATGGACGTCCGGTGCATTCTTAAATATAATAATTCTTCTTAAGCGTAGTTAAAGGTAAAATCTAGAATGTTCATAAATTAGAGATGAGGCTAAGACGCCGAGCGCAGGCCCCGAGAGGCCGGGTGAATTATTACGTAATTAGTATGAAGTAGGTGCAATAATATCTTAACTTGTTATAAAAGTCATGTTAACTGACTCAAAACCAGACTAAAAATGTTCATATTTCTGAGCAGTGTTGAGAAAAACCCCTTTATTATACCTAATTATCTAAATCGCTAAAACAGCAAATAAAGCCGCCCTCCCCGTCAGCAAAACAGCAAATTTACCGGGAATCACGAGATGTGCGCCCTTTTAATGGCGCTTATCGCTGGGTTATTATTGTAACGCGAACCGGGGTTTGTTTAGGAAAATCAAGAGAAAGGATTTTAATGAGTGCAATTGCAATAACATTCCACCATTACTAATAAGTTAATTGCGAATGGCGTTTTACACTAATAATGAACTTAAAAGTCGAAATTAAGCTATAAGTGTGTTTGTTTATAAGCCTTTTCAGCTGATATTGATTGAGTGACACCTACCTACAATTTTTTACATCTAACAATAGATTGTTTAAGTGGATGTTAGATGTGAAAGATTTCTTTGCCACAGTTGATGGTAGGAACAGGTATTTCTATCTCCAGACCCACGACGAGGATTCTCGTGCTGATGGTGGTTGGCAGCTGGGCCAGCCTGGATGAAGTCATAGACCAGGTCGTCGAGGAGTTAGACCCAGGATTGCCGGCTTCTATAGCTCTCAAAGGTAACTCAAAACTTCACGTTCTCTTTTGCAGTGCAGGATTGGGTGCCATGTTCCAAGAATCGGCACGTTAAAAGGGTGCCATGGTGATTGAACCAGTAATGGACGAGGACTAATAATGGACACTTTACTCTTATTTTACAGAAAATTCAAGTTATTCATTTCTTTTACAACAATCAATTTCTTTGAATTAAGAGTTAAGTGTCCATTATTGGTGCCTTCAGCTAAAAGTGTCCGCAATACAAGGTGGTTTTTAAATATGTAAAAGATCCAGGTTGTAATGTTTGGGTTATACAAAAGACCGCTAAAAATGCTTGTCTAAAATCCACTTGTAGATGGGGATACGTTCGACTACATAGTGGTGGGGGCAGGCGCGGCAGGCGCGCCAGCGGCGGCGCGGCTCGCGCTGGCCGGTCACGACGTGCTACTGGTAGAGGCCGGTGGCAACCCTGACTTGCTGTCCAGGGTAACTGCTTAGCATTGTCAGTCATTCCTATTATACTCCGATAAATGCGTACTGATAAATAGTTTAATAATAAAATAGTTTAGTAATGAAACTAACAGTTCAATATTTTAATAATTATAGCAATGTATTATTATGTGTTTACCGATTTCCTAACTCGCTATGTATTTCCAGATTCCAGGAGCAGCCATGAGCCTGCTTGGGTCTCCCCTGGACTGGCAGTACACGACCATCCCCAACAACGTGTCCTGCCTGTCCAGTCAGGACAGCCAGTGCCGCTTCAGCCGCGGCAAGTGTCTCGGAGGCTCCACCAGCATCAACTACATGATATACCTGCGAGGCCACCCTCGCGACTACGATGAACTTGGCATTCCAGGTTGGAAATGGAAAGACCTGGAACCTTATTTCCTCAAATACGAAG
This sequence comes from Acleris holmiana, assembly GCA_949316455.1. Lineage (NCBI taxonomy): Eukaryota > Metazoa > Arthropoda > Insecta > Lepidoptera > Tortricidae > Acleris > Acleris holmiana. The sequence continues at coordinate 423,306 of OX438773.1, read as the reverse complement.
GGCTCCAGAGCTTGCATAAACTCCCATACTCATCGTTACCTCATCACAATACTAATGGAACCATGAAGGTAGAATTCTTCGGTGATTCCGGAAATTCATGGCATTCGAGAATAAAGGAAGGCTTCAAATTTCTCAATTTTCCAGTGAATTATGATGCAAATGCAGGGTCGTTGATTGGAGTGACGCAAGTGTTAGGGTATGTGTATAAAGGTGAGCGCATGGGGACTGCTCGAGGGTACTTAGCGCGGGAAGATGTGAAAACGGCTCTGAAGGTTGCTAAGCATACACGCTGTACTGGAGTTATCTTCGGCAAACGGAACACAGCTCGAGGGATAACCGTGGTACAGGGCCTATTCAAGAGGAAACTCCGCCTGTACGCCAGACGAGAGGTTGTCCTCTCAGCAGGGACGATCGGTACGGCGCAAATCTTAATGTTGTCTGGGATAGGACCAGCGGAGCATTTAAGGAGTTTGGGCATACGAGTGCGCGCAAATTTGCCTATAGGTGAAAATATTAGTGACCACGCGCTGCCTTTCATGATGATACTTGTAGATCGTCATACCGGGGTGGCTGCACCTAATATTTTAACATTAGGGAACAAAGGTATCCAAGGGGTGCAGTGGCTTACTTCGCGCGAGGGTCCATTAGCTTCCAACGGGCTGACTGACGTCATGGCATTCGCAAACACACGATGTTATGATTTTGAACGCCGGCGGTTACTCCACAACCGATCTGACTGCGATCTCCCCACTCTTCAGCTCATTAATGCGTACATAGATCGCAATTTGCTGCAGGGCATTGCGCCAATCGTTCAACGAGTGACTGGTCTGAATGATAACATTGTACAGCAGTTAAAAGCCGCAAACGAAGACCAGGCCATCATCGTGGCTTCACCTGTGGTGCTGCAGCCGCACTCCCGTGGTACTATCCGTCTTAAAAGCGCCGATCCAGAGGATGCACCAGCTATCTTTCCCAATTTTTTAGGCGATGAAAGGGATTTAGATGAGATGTTGCGAGGTATCAAAATATTGGAGCATTTGGTGGAGACGCCGTTGTTCAAGGAGCAGCACGCATCGCTGCTCCGGCTGGAGCTGCCGGGCTGTGAGGAGTACGGTGGAGAGGGCGAAGGGTACTGGCGCTGCTACTGCCGGCACATGACGTACTCGGTGTTCCACTCGGTGGGCTCGGCGGTGCTGGGTGGCGTGTTGGACGGCGAGCTGCGCGTGCGCGGAGCTCGGCGCTTGCGCGTTGCTGATCTCAGCGTTCTGCCGCGCCCGCCACGCGCCAACACTGCAGCCATCGCCATCGCTATCGGCGAGCGGGTCGCTGACTTCATCCTGCGTAATAATTATCCTCATGGTGGCTGAATGACGTTATCTGCTAGGCATAAAAATTACTAAGGAAAGTCATCAGACTACTCCTTTTATTAGATCGATAGCGGTCCATTTTCTAGGGAGTCTGTACACGATTTGTCAACCGTCACGCGACCGCCGCTAGAAATCTCTTTAGCTGTATCAGAAATACGATCAATGTGCCTATCCCTTCCGACTCAGGTTTATAAGAACGATGGCTAGCTAAAATGTATTCTTAAATTTGAAAGACAAAGATACAATAATAGACATTTTATGTATTTGAATGCGTAATAAAGTAACCGTCTGAACCTCAAATGTGTATAAGGAAAAATATAAAAAATATTTTCTTGTAACTCCTTTTATTAAGTGGAAGAATATGAAATCCACCATTCCGTAAAGCCGCCGGCTTTAGCGACGTAATTTCGATTCCCATTTCTGGCTGAACTCAAGGGGGTGAATTTCCATATTTGTGATGAAATTTCGTGTTACAAAGTTATATGTAGGGCTGCGCTCGAATGTAGTTCGAAACATTTGTAATTTTTTCAATGTTAAGTAAGTTAAGAGTTAGTCATCGCCTCTTAAGGACATTGTACTAACCTAACTGGACACCTGCACGTGAAACTAGAACTGGCCCATGGTGCTGTGGTGACCAGCGACATCTAGTGACAACATAATAATAACCAAAGTGATTTTCAATTCATTCAGAGATTAATAACATAGTACACTGTTGCCGCTTTTCAATCTATAGTAATATAACAAATCCGCACGAGGGCTTCCAAGTATGTTGGATTGATCGCAATCGGATTAGGCTCTTTCAATCATCGTGACTGAGAGAAATTTGAGAAAGTGAGAACTGATCAACTCCCGTGCTCATCATGATTCTCAGGTTTCAAAAGATGTTTAAATAATGTACACTTGTCCAAAAAAAATACCCTTACGCAAGAGCAAGTTTAAAAATAACATCGAATGTGTCATTATTAGTGAAAGGCTCGGATAAAAAAGTTAAATCACTGGCAAAAGATCTGCATACAAAACAAAATAAAACCATTGATTTAACAAGGTAGGTGCATCCGGCAGTTTGATTATTATCATCAGATGACAGATTTGAGTAACAGTGGGCCTAACACGCTGCCACGGGAACTAGTGCCAATACGACAAAAGGAAACTAGTGTCAAATATTATTAAGAATTTATTAAAATGACAGCTTCCCGGGGTTTAAGTTGGGAATAAAAGTACTAAAGTCACAAGAAACACACTTTTATTTTAAACCTTAACACTTTGTCCTTACGTTGGAATATGGAATAGACGAAATAAAGTCCCGAGCCTATGTCAAAACTTGCCCCGTGGTAGCGTGTGGTCCCCTGATGAAATGGCATTGACCCGACTGCGAGCCACGCAATGTCTAACTCTTGTTGATACAGATGTGCGTACTATAGGAGTAGAGAGAGATATTACAGTTATATGGAAGTCACGAAGTCATGATCATGGTCATCTGTTTTTTTAAGTTAGTTATCAGTAATTATTTATTAGAGAAAATGAAATATCTAATTAATCTAATTTCGTCGATTAAATTTAATGCTTGTTTAGTGACGTGTTGTCTTATTCTATTGCTTTAGCAAAGAAAGTGACAGCAGCAACTTTACTAAAGCATCAAGTTTGTTTGACGTCTCTAAGTGAGGCAGTAAGTTTAAGAACACACTTGTAGTGTGAGCGTAACGATGATTCGTATAAGTCGTCATCAACATTCATTTATAAACCTGCATCACTATTAACTTTGTTGCAATAATAAGACCAAAGTGATTAATTAGCTGAGAATTGTTATTTAATGGTTATTTACAAATAATTAAATACAAGCCTTTTTCAGAAAAAGGAAGATAATAAAGGAGCTGCTATTATTTAAGTTTCCTAAATTTAGTGCAGAATTTGTAAGTAATTATTATTTTATTTTTGTTTATATCTCTAATTTAGAGATGGGATGTTTAAAAAAAAGAACTACCACAATTCGTTGTTTTATTGGTTAATATAATGTTCATAAATGCAAGCATTATATAAATATTTAAATTTAAAAGGATGGCTAGGAAACTCGACTCCTAAGACTTAACAAGGTAGTAGAGAGCACTATTAAAAAAGTTTGCAAGTAAATAAATAAAAAAACACTCAATTATGACTTTTTTTAGCAGTATTTAGGTATGCTTTCCTATTTTGTAAAATTACAGCTTTCTAGTACTAAGAGTCTCTGAGCTAGGCTGAAACTATAAGGGTTCCTAGTTTGATTACGGAACCTTAAAAATGGACCCCACCATGACTGCTGATTGAAAAGGGTTAATTAGGTTCGGGAATTTGCGGACCTAGGATAAAAACGTTCCTGATGAAAAAGTTTTAATGGCGCAGACAAGACATACGAGCATAGGACCCCTGATGGTAGGGTACTGAATTTAATACTTAGTATACTTATTTATATTTTTACCACCAAAGTTAAGAGAAACTGAACTCGTAACAATGAAACCTCTCAATCGATGCAAAAATATGTATACCTAGAGTGAGTAATTAATTTAAACTAAGCAATTAATTGTGTGCTCTTAGAGAAACATATTTATTACTTAAGTATAATTAATGAACCGCAAGCCGTTTTCAGTTTATATAAATTTGGTTGAAACGAGCGGCTCCTGGCAGCGAATTTATAAAATACATTCAAATTTGTATCTCAACGACTTCAGTGTTTTAGCGTAATACGGAGCGGGTTTTGCAATTAAAAAGCAATTTAGACTTGGTTTCTCTTTACAAAGTATTTAAAAAACTGTTACTTTTTTAATTAAATTGTTTTTACATCTTATTTATGCCATGAATACAATTTCTACCTCTTGATACTTCGCCAACGTTTTCGGAGATTTTAGGAGATATCTCTAAAGATATTCTGTACTGAAATCCTGGATTTCTTACTCGATTACCACGGAGTATGGCTGTTTCTTGGTGCCCACTGAATTTAAAAAAGCAAGGTGTTATTAGAACGATGTATTCGTAGGTCATGAATAAATTAACCATCAGATGCTGTGGAGATACCTACTGGCTATCTAAAATGCGGGGCTTTGGGGGTCTCTATGCACGTAAATAATGTGAATGCAATAATGTCTGTATCTGTCAGAAAAATAATTCGTTAACATTTGGCTAGGTACTCGTCATTTCCACTGAAAATAAACACCTAACAGCCAACATACCTAGCATAAAAATAATATTATGTTTTACTCAGAATTATGTTTCAATTGAATGCTAGGTCTATTGCGTTTTCATAGTTTGTGTGTACGTATAGGTTGGTATTAAAGTGGGAGCGTACACTCGAACGACCTCGTAGCAAGAAAAATAGATTATTGTATAGTAACGTTAACAACCAATACGGAAAATAAAACGTTAAGAAACGTCATAAAAGTTATGGCTCATTGAAATTACACGAGATGAATTTCTCGCAAACCGTTCATTAGGTTTTTTTTTAGTAAACGTCAAAAATTGTTACGTACCTCGCTACGGATTTTTGGGGTATATTTGCAATACCTAAAACGTTAGCTAAATTAAATAAACTAGAAAATTGTGAGTTCAAACCCCCGCGGTCACCATGTACCAATGAGTTTTTCTAACTTAAGTACATGACCCGATGCTCTTACGGTGAAGGAAAAACATCGTGAATACACCTGCACATTCGAACGGCTGTGGAGTGTGTTAGAGGTTTAATTGCACAAAAGATCCTAATGGGGTCAAGTGTATCCCCTCTGTAGATAAGATACTATAAGATACCCCAATAATATGGCCGTCCACTGACTGTAATACCCGTGTATAGTATGGTCGTCTGTGTATAGTACAGTAGAAGCTTACACTCCTGACGAGACGTCTCGCCTCCCGCCCCGCTGCATTGTTCCTGATGCACTCCGCGCACCGCCAACGTCGGCGCCGGTAATGCAATCAACTTGCAACTGATATCGCGGGTGATTGCCTTTAACGTTCTTCTCTGGAGTGACTTCTTTGTGGTCGAGTATTTTGGTTCCCCTTTTGTAGTATAGTTTCACTGAGCTATATGTTTCGGTAGACTATTTACGAATCAACGATACGAGTAGGTCAGTCAACAGTCTATCAATAGGTGCCTATTGATAGACTGTTGTGAGGGCGTGGCCATACACAATTATAAAAAAACTATTTACTTATTTGTAATCTGTCTGTTAGTAACTGTTGTTGGTTTATTAACAACAAGTTGGAACAAGGAGGGAACGATTTTGACTTGTATGTATGTTTGTAACCATTTGCTTTTGAAAAGTGAACAAGCGTAGCGATTTAGCATTTGTTACTGCTTTACCTCAAAAGCATAAATTACTTGTAGCGATTCACCGATTCGCATTTCACCTCGATCGTGTATTTCATTTTCGCTTTGTGTCAAAGTCGTAATTATTTTTGTTCGCTGATAGCTTTACTCGCATTTCACCTCGAGCGCTTATTTTACTGTTTCATTTGGTCTCGATCGTCAATTTTATTATTAGCAAATATTTTACATCACAGTATATCTCAATCGCATATTTTGTAATGGCATTTCGCTGCGATCGCTTCATATCATAGTTACTCCTACTGCAGGAGACGGTCGCGCCGCGGTAAGAACACGATGATGATAATATTTGATAGCATTTAAGACATGAAAGTACAGGTACAAAACACGTTTTAAAAAAAGTGCTACAGTAATTTAGTGCGAACATCAATTAACGCGTCAAATTAAATAGAGTCCCAAACAAACATCGATCGCGACGAAATGCGTCTAGGGTAAAATACTACACGAAAAATGAAATGCTACAAAATAATTATACCTACTAATGTAAAAAGCCACGCGAAAAATTGCTTCAAGTAAAAGATTCTATTGAAGTTTCGTTCATTCGAGGTCAAATGCGATTCGGTGAATCGCTACAAGGAATTTATGCTTTTGAGGTAAAGGACTAACAAATGCGATTTTGGTCTAGCGTCACGAGATTCGCTGAAAATATTAATTAATCGGCGGATATTGAAGTGTAAAAAAACATTTCGAATTGCCTTTAATTACAATGTGAAAACGTGGCCCATACGCACATAATTAAGTCTTTTAAAAGTTGTTGGTATTTCTGTAGCTCTGCCTACCCCTACCTACTACTAACTACTACTTACAGAGAGTAATGTACAGGTTATATTTTCTAATATACGAGACAATTACGAAGTAGATAACTTGATTATGAAAGAAACAACAAATGTATATTACCTATCGTATTAATTAAAAATCCCAGTAATAGGGACTTAACCAAACAATGAATAGAATTAGTCCATAAAAAGATAACAATTTACTTATTCGATGTAAGCAATAACTTTGTGTTCGACTTACAGGTGTGGAGAATAACTATAGGTAGATAAAGGCATTTCAGCGGAGTCCGCATTTGCAATTTACCTAGATGTAAATATAAGTACTAAAAGGTGGCTTGCGTGCTCAGTTGTAAAACAAAAACTCCCATAAAATGCGATAGCATGAAAATATAATACTAAACACGGATTATTCATAAAAAAGTTATATAGGTGCTGTGCCTATGAACGTGAGCTCAAAGGATGCGTGAGGATTAAGTATGATGTACTTTTTATTTCTGACTGCCGAGGGCTTTACATACACTGCTTCCAACATTTGCATGTTGTTTTTAACGTTTTAGTACCAATTTCATCATACGATGTTAAGCACTTAACAGACAATTAGACCGTTAACAGTTGTCAAAATGTATGAACTAACAGTCGATTAACATTGATTAAATTTAACATCTTATGGTACTAAGTCTGACTTAATGTACCCACTGGTGTCTACTTATACTCGTATGTGTTTTACGACCTTTTTTAAATAAAATATTTAACTAGTCTTTACAACTGAAAATGTTACTAAAATAATAATAGGTATGAGTAAAAGCATTATTCTGAGAAATGAATTTGAACTCTCTCTTTTCTCAACTTATTCTTCATAGTTTTGCTCGCTGAATTCTTTTGAATTCTTTGAAAAGTTAGAAAACAAGTTCAGAAAAACGTTGCCACAAGTTTCAAGAGATATAGGTTTTGTGAAGATTTAGTACAGTCAAGTTGAACATAGCAACACTCACAAATTCGCTATGAGCTAATACCAACACTTCACCGTTGCAACGAGAAATATAAGATCTAACTGCGTGGTTCGGTGGGTAACGTGTTTCTTGTAGTTGTTTAGTTGGAGTTCTAAAGGAATTAGGTTACACCGCCTGCCATGAATTCGTGTCCTTAGTTATTTCTCTAGCCAAGGTTGTCTGGAAGAGATCGCAATTTAGCGGTAAGACCGCCTGTTGTATACCTATGATTTAAATGTACTGTTCCGTGTTCTGTTTTTTTGGTGTTCAATAAAGAGTGTTTGTATTGTATTATATTGTAAATACGAAGTTTTTTTTTCCGTATACATATACTGGTTATCAAACTCAGTTATCTACAAGGGAATTTTGCGTGGACACTCCCCCCCCTCCGCTGGTCGTCGGAAGCCATTCGTTATATTGTCGCAGTCACGGATAATGAAATTCCGGATTGGCAGCAGTTAAAGTAAATCCGCGCTTTTGTGGGGCGCCATCTAGCGGAGAGCGCCAGCGATTTTAATAAAGGACAGTGTAAGTAATGTGATTATTCTGTGGTGGTTCTCAGTAGGGTCGTGAATTTTAAAGAGCAGTTATCTTGAAACTTAACGATTTCACTTACATCTAGGAAAAGTATATTAACATGAAGATACTAGTTTATCCGAAGTGCTGATTGGAGCTTCGCCTGTCCTTCTATAAAAACCGGTCACGACTGAGTTTTACTTGATCGTAGGCTTTTGATTTTTGGTGGAAGACTTCACTTACAGCCAAGCCTAGCAAGCAAAATAAACTAAATCATAACTGTTTAAGAAAATTAATACATTTAATAGGAAATACATACTGAGTAACAGTCACATACCTAGTTTGAAGAAAAACCAATATGGTGATAAAAAAACTGTACGGTTCGTACAACGTTTTAAATGATAGTTCTGATGTTCTGAAGATAACTTTATTTGTATTAAAACAAGTTAACTATAGCGAGTACACGCAACGGCTGATATTGGTGAACTGTCGTGCATTGACCTACATAAACGCAAGTCTATGTAAGTTGATGATGGTGCGAAATGTACGATCGTGGATCGTACATGTTCCAGGAGAGCGAAAGGAGCATTAGGGGGAAAGGGGCTGATGGGGGAAATTGGTTAATGATTCTTAAATATTGTACATATCAACTTAAAGATATTAATAAAATGACTAATTTGAAATTACTACACACTAAAGTGTTTTTCAAATGTTGGCGAGGTCGTCTTATTAACCACGGTCGCAAAACGCGGAGTAGTGACTTCGACGTCACTCTCGTCGGACAGGTTAATATTCGTCCTGGTAGGGACTCGTCTGGAAGATAGTGTGTTTTTTCTCAGTGCGTGCAGCTGCATCCGTCCTGGTGCCTGCAGCTCGCGTGCTGGGCTCGCCGCCGCCGGGCGCGCTGGCGCGGGGGCGGGGGGCGCGGCGCTGGGTGTCTCTGGCTCGCGGATACTGTTAAATCGTCGCATTCGGCATGCGCATAGTCGTCGCCATGCCAGCGCTAAACCGATACAAATTATGATGCCTGTTACTGCGCTAATTAATCCATATTGTGTGACATCGTGAGATGATGGTCTGTCACTTAGGATGACCTCCGCGCCATTCTTCTTTATCTGTTGAATTTGTCTCCCTATCTCTTTTAGTTGTTGGTGAAAGTACGTATTGTTGTCGTACTTTATTTGTTCGGCTATACTAGTCTCGTTGATGATAGATATGGGTAAGTCTATGATGTGATTGATTGGAGGTATTTCAATTTTTAATACATCTGCTGTTACATCCATTGTACTGCTCTGCTTGCTGCGGGAGTATATAGTGAAGTCTGTCGTCTTGATGGTGCAATCCCCGCTCAAACTAATAATTCCGTTTCCAGTCAGCTGCACTGATGTAACATGACTCCTACATATAATGCGAATGGTACATTGTTTACAACATGCATACAGGTGTGAATTAACTCCGTATAATTCGGCCCAAGTGGTTTTGCAGGGTTCCGTGTTGATTGCGCACTGTTTTGTAAGGTCATTCATGACGCATAAGTTTTGGTCTGATTTCATGTGGTACACCGGCGTCTGCAACGGACACAGCTGGGTAACGTCGTCGTATTGGTCACAACGAAGTAATTCTGCTTGAGTCATGGTGAAATATGAATCCTTCTGAATGTTCATAGCTACGTATTCTGATATGGGTATTATATTTATCATGCTGTTGTTTACGCTATGGCGAGTAGGGATAAGTCGATATATCTCGTAGGGCTCTCCGGCTACCAATGGTATTCTGATTTCTATAATAAAGTATTGCCTTGTCATCCTCGCTTTAACTTTCAGCATGTGATAGAGTTTGGGTAGGTCAGTTGTTATGTTATCGATTGGTAATGATAGATACTTTGCTAGTTGACCGGAAATGACGTTAAGTTCGTCCTCTAACTGCTCTGGACTGATAAGATGTATATTAAATGTTCCGTAGTGTAAATCAACCATCGTATCGAGTAAATAGTCTTGAATTTTAGGTAACTTTTCTAAAATTGTATTTGCAATTATTGCTGATAATGCGAAGGCATTTTGGTTAGCCGCACTTTGCATGTCAGTCCTTAGTTGATTAGTCATCCGTTCTATTTCCTTGATATGGCTGTTGATGAATTTGTGCTGTTGCTCCATGGTGTTTTCTACTCGTTGTAGAAGGTTATTCTGTGCTTCCACAATTGATGTCTGACTTTGCCATAACTCTGACAAGTGCTTCTGATTTGTTCGAATTAATTCGATATCTTTCTGATATTGGTCGGCAAACTGGTCGTCTAGTACACCAAACAGTGTGTGTGCAACGTTACCGACCCCGTTGATAAGGCCACGGCGCGCCCGTGGGTGCGCGTGGTTGATCTGCTGACCGAGCAACATGTGATTGTAAAGGTCAAGTTCTTTGTAACTGTGACGTAATTGTAACATGATTACTTCGCATAGCATGGGCTTGTCCATTACGTTGCAATTGTTTCCCAAGTTATTTAAACATTTTGTAATTACTTCAACACCTGCCCAGTAAGGGTTCATGTCGTAGTAAACTACCAGTTTCCATTCATCCCGGATAAGATGCATGTCCGAGATTTTATCAAAATAAATGCTCTGATTGCTGCTTAGTTGCGCTATGTCGTAAGCGCCTTTTGTCGGTATAATGAGCATCATTGTTAGTAGCGTAATAAAAAGTGATTTGAAGCTCGGAATCATGTTTGATTTCTTTTGTGAATTCTGATGAGGGTTCCCTGGACTATGTTGATTATCTTTCTTTTCTTCTTCGGTCACAGGTAGCGGCGACAACTTCACGATTGGCCTCTGTAATATGCCATTTTTTGTCTTTACGCTGACGACTCGCACGATTCCGTCTTTTCCAGGGTGTAGTTCTACAACTCTGCCGAGCGGCCACCTTCCTGCCGGCAAGTTGGCATCGTGTATGATTACGATGTCACCTACTTTCTGATTTTGCTGCTGTTTTTGCCATTTGCTACGTTCTGATAATTGGCATAAATATTCCATTTGCCATCGTTTCCAGACATCTTGAAATATTTTTTGAGTTAGGTGCCATCTTTTTATTCTGATGTAATTGATGCTTTCCAACTCGTTTCGAATTTTCTGCCATTCACTGATAAACTCATCTGGCAAATTTCTATCCCATTGTATGTCATTCAGCCAAACTTTTTGAAACAATAGTTTCAGCTTAGTGGTGAATGGGGTTAACCAGCCTAGCGGGTCAAATATTTTTGATATTTCTGATAGCAAAGCCGTCTTGGTTAATGATTTTGATGATGGGCTAAGTTTGACTTGAAATGAGAACAAATCGTCCACAGGATTCCATCGCAGTCCAAGCGCTTTTGTTGATTCAGGATGCTTGAAGTTAAAATCTTGCTGATTAAATGTTGTTTCTACACCTTGCAGTAGATCAGGTTTATTAGACGCCCACTTTCGGAGGTTAAACCCACCTGATTTGAGTAAGTTAATTAAGGCGGACTGAATCTTCTTTGCTGATTCAATGCTGTGGCTCCCACTGAGAAGATCGTCCATGTACAAGTCTTCTTCTAATGCTTTCTTGGCTCCTGAAGTGTAGTTATGACCGTCATCATTTGCCAGCTGCTTCAAGGTCATCATAGCGAGAAACGGTGCTGCCTTTGTACCATAAGTTACGGTTGCTAGGTTATATTCCCGAATGGGCTGATTGGTGTTGTCCCTCCAAACAATCCTTTGAAGCTTCTGATCCTCTGGGTGTATTAAAATCTGCCGAAACATTTTTTCAATGTCGGCTGTAAATGCTATCTCATATTGCCTCCATTTGAGAATAAGTGACATAAGATCTTGTTGCAAATTGGGCCCCCTATACATAAGATCGTTAAGACTGTGACCCGTTGACGTAGGCGATGACGCATTGAACACAACTCGTAACGCTGTAGTACTTGAGTCAGCTCGTAGTACACAATGATGAGGTAGGTAATAGGCCGGTATCTGGTTACTGTCGTTGCTAACTGCCTCGTACATGTGGCCTAAATGAATGAACTCGGCTGTAAACTCCTTGTATCCTTCTGATATCTTCTGATTTTTGCTGAATTTTTTCTCCAACTGAAGTAACTGTGCTACGGCCTTTTGTTTAGAGCTTCCTAATTTTTCCTGAGTGTCAGGTTTCATTGGTAGTCTCACAACATATCGACCATCTGATCTTCTATATGTGTGTTTCTTATAATGCTCCACACAGTTATAATCTGCCGTCGACATGTTCAGTGGATTATCTGCTATGTCCTCTATTTCCCAAAATCTCTGAATATCTTCGACACCATGCAGGATGACATTACAATGATATGTCTTAACGCTGCCACATAGCAACCAACCTAGATGTGTCTGTTGAGCCATGGGTTGTGATTCGTCTTGACCTTTGATAATACCGCCCATCATGATAAGAGCATATATTTCAGCCCCAAGTAATATATCTACCGGACGGCTGACATTAAATTGCGGATCTGCTAGACTGATGTTTTCAATATGTGACCAATTTGGTTTCTTGAATGTTTGATTGGGTAGACTGTTGACGAGGTTATTCATGATTACTACATTGGTGTTGAAGGTATAATCTCCATTTATTGCTGATACTGATATGTCCATTGCTCCCTTGCAGTTATTTTCTTGCGCGCCGAGACCAAAAACTACCCCTTTACAACGACGCCGAGGTAATCCGAGCCTTTGTGCTGCATTCTCGGTGATAAGGGAGATTTGTGAGCCCTGATCAATCAAGGCTCTCATGTTGTGATGGGAACCATCTGCTGCCATCACCTTGATCTGTGCGGTGGCAAGTAGAATCTCTGCTGAGCTATTTTGAGACACGCTGACGTTGTCCTTACTCTGCCTTTGTGTTGTAATCGTCAATGTTGTCGTCATTGCGTCATGTAGTAAAGTGTTATGTGGTTCCGTGCACTTACGACATGTTTTCGTAGAAATGCATTTGTCTCCTTTATGATCGTAAAGACAGTTAGTGCAAAGTCGTAAATCGTTTGTCACTTTCAATTTTGCTGCATTCGGCAGTTTGATGAACTCGTTGCAAAAGAAAATAGAATGGTTGCCTTTGCAATAAAGGCATTTATACGCCGACGACACGTGATATGATTTCGCAATGGGCTTGCCGTTATAATTATTGCTGTTGTAGGTACTGTTTTTCTGATATTTATTGAAGTTGAAGTTATTTTGTTGCTGAGGTGATTTTTTCATGCTAAATGAGGGCGCATAGAGATTGCTTGTTTTCTGCATATTGCTGTCCTGCTTTTGCCGAGATGCTTCAAGTGACGTAAACTTATTTTTCAGGAACTCGTAGAAATCTGATAATGATGGTAGATCTCGAGGAGACTTTAATGATTCAATATACTCTTTGTGCGTTTCACCGTCCATTTTTTGCGATAGAATGTGAATAAGCAAGGGGTCCCAGGTAGCGATGTCGACTCCCAGGCTCTTAACAGCATTTAAGCACTCTTTAGTACTGTCATGAATTTTATTGATATGCGATGATGTTTGCTGTTGCATTACTGGTAAGGTCATAAGTATGTTGATATGTGAGCTAAAGACCAATTTTTTGTTATTATATCTATGATTGAGAATATCCCAGCACACTTGATAGTTTTCCGTGCTGATATTCAGATGCTGAATTAATTTTTCTGCTTCACCTTTGACCTTGCTCTTTAAAAACTGCATCTTCTGTGCATTTGATATGGAGCGGTTTGTATGGATAGCTTCGCTGAACAAATCTTTGAACGATATCCATCTATGATAATCACCATTGAACGCTGGTATGTCCATAGTTGGAGTAGTCCTAGTTTTGTAGGCCGCTGCCCACATTTTTTCATTAAGAGCCTTCTTGATATCATTGTACTCTCTCTCATATCTCGAGAATACTCGTTCATACTCTGGGTCGTCTTCATAGAGTTCGCTATCGATGTCCCAGTGCAGACAGTCGATCGCACTCCAACGGGAATCAATGAGTTTTAACACGTCTTCATACTCCCACCTTTCTGATAATGAACCGAAGTCGATGTTAGTAATGGCTCGAGAGAAAGCCTTAAAGTTACTCTTCTGCTTACGGAGTTTTTCTTCTAACTTGCTCGAAGTACCTGTGTGTCTTGCGCTATTTCCCGCCGCCCCAGTTCCGGTAGCTTCACTGTTCTTCAAAGCGCTATGCTGGTGCGCGGTGGCGCCCGTGGCCTGATCTGCGGGGCCTGCAGGGCTTCGCGGCGCTGTATGCCGCGGGGTCGTCGCGGCAGACTCAGGCGCCAACGAACCTAACACCGGATCGGTGTCAAATTTCGGGGTGGATGGCACAGTGGATGGCTTTTCTTGTTTTTCTGTTTTCGGAAATCCTTGCAACGTTGTTATTAACTCCAGCGGAGGTGCTAATGGTTTGTCATGAGAGGATGGAGCTTCTGCATGAAGTAAATATCGTTGCAAATAAGATGAAACTGTTTTATAAAAGTTTTTGGTTGTTTCATAATAACCCTGCTGGAAGTACACGTAATTGTCGTTCTGATAGTCGACCAACTGCCCGTGAACACTGTTAAACTCATTCCAGTACGCTGATAATATATTAATTCTCTTGTTAATGTTAGAATATGTTTTGCGTTCGGGCCCATCTTTTTTAAAGTTGATAAATACCTTCTCAATCTCTTGCATAAGAGTATACTGATTTGAAAGTAGGTCTTCCATCGCAGACTTTTTCTTGATTACTGATACAGAAGATTCACTTTTTAAGCTCTGTGACTATGTAGCCTTTGTAGGTAAATGTGCCTTCTCAATTCCGCCGGTGAGACCCGCTTGTGGGAGGCCGGGGAACCGATTCGCTACCACACTAAGGTCCTACACAAACACAAACCTTATTTTGTCTTACTCGAAGACTGCTGCTCAATCCTGATAACTGATACTGCTAGGTTACTGATAATATATCCTGATGAATGTAGCTACGCAAAGTCGCTAAAACTTCCACGTCGCGCGTCACGATATTTCTGCTTAAACTGCTAGCTCAACACCTCGCACGTCGAATATTCGATGAAATTATCACGATAGTATCCACACGCGAGATCCGGTTCGAAGGACCATAAAGATGTACGGTTCGTACAACGTTTTAAATGATAGTTCTGATGTTCTGAAGATAACTTTATTTGTATTAAAACAAGTTAACTATAGCGAGTACTGTAATGAAAGAAGGATGTAGCAGTTACATACTCCTTCCATTGTTTTCTTTTTTCTATTTTGTTATGTCGAAATGTCTCGAAATCTTTTGAATAAAAAAGATTTCGAAATATGGAATGCCCGCCGGTGGTTTTCAGGGGGACGCTCCAGAGTCTCCAACGGACCGCGTTGGCATTCACATGTGAACTAATGTATATTTAAACGTTAAAATAAATGAAAGAATATATTAACACTGCAAGACGTATACTTTTATTCTACGTAGCTTAGTTGAAAGTGCGTAAAGTATTACGCTTAGGAATAGGCGCCTACGAGGCTTACATGGTGGAGGCGCGGGGTAGGGCCGTTACAGATTTCGAATAAACAGAATAGGTATATTTTAGTCGCAGTGGAATACCTCTCGAAGTATGCAGTGTGCAAAGCCGTGCCCAGAGCCACCGCGGAAACCATCAATGAATTTTTGGTTACGGAAATATTGTGCCGATTTGGAGGAGTTCGACAGCTGATAACCGACAAAGGCTCAGTATTTACTTCTAATACCATTAGAGAGACCGCAAGTCTTTTTAATGTGACGCTCACACATGCGACAACATATCATCCGCAAACAGTTGGTTTAGTGGAACGATTTAACAGGACATTGTTGGGCATGATCTCAAAGTATGTCTCGGAGGAGCAACGAGACTGGTGTACGTATTTGCCTATGGTATGTTATGCCTACAATAGCGCGAAACAGGCTAGCACAGGTGTGGAGCCGCATTTGATTGTGTATGGTAAGGAACCATTATATAAATCTTATATCGAGTTGCGTATCAATAATCTCCGGGTTTCAGATACGCTAGCGGATAAAATAACAAGATTGTCGATATTAAGAAGAAAAGTTGCCCGGAATATACAGCGCGCCCAACTGAAGCAGAAGTTTTACTACGATATCAAGGCCAAAGATATCTCATATGATAGTGGGGACTTCGTAATGCTATACTGTCCGAAGCGCAAGTCTGGGTTAAGCAATAAACTTGCTAGGAGATACAAGGGACCATTCGAAATTGTTACAAGGCTTTGTAATAATAATTATAAGATCAGGAAAGTCGGTACGGTAACAAAATGTATTATTGTTCATAGGAATAGGTTAAAGAAATTTCATGCTAGAGCTTAGTTATAAAGTTGTATATAATTGTGCATAGTCATGTATAATATTAACTTTCTTTTTGTCTTTGCAGTTCGCTAACACAATGAGCGAGCATGAATAGCAATGAAAAGGGAGAGGAAAGTGAGATGCAGGCTTGTCTCCATGGGAACATTACGTCTGGTCTTATGATGAGAATTCCACTTTGCCTGTAAGGTGTGGAAGAAACTCTGTATGGGTTTCACCTCACATAACGCCTGACAGATGTTTTATATGGTGCTCAAGTCATGGATTTCATATCGTTTGTTATGTGATGGCGATATGGTTGGATGCTTATTCATGCTCTTATGATGTTATTATGGGCAGCTGTACTTTATTTGATTTAATGTGTATAATTATGTTTTTATTTCATGCGCATTTGCTGAGTTGAAAAAAAACTGATGTAAGAAGTCTGACGACTGCTGTTAGCAGAAGGAACACTGGCATGCAATCCTGCCTTTGATGTGGAAGGCACAGGAAGTCCGATGTCTGGACTGCACCATGCCCGTCCCTTCTGTAGAGCCGTATCGTTGAAATTTTGTTTTAAAAATATTATGTCTTGTCTTTTAATAGGCGCCAGCTCTTCGATAGCTTGGATGCTTGGCCCCGTATAATTGTTTGTTTTCAGATGTCTTTAATGGTGTTTATTAATTTCATGTACTGATGCTGAGTTAAGCTGCCATCTGGCGACGCTTACGTTCGCAAACTGTACTACTGATATATGGTTTTTTTTAATTTAATGACATGTAATTAAATATCTTAGCACAGCTGTAGTTAGTAATAAAAAATTTTGTTAGTATATATTGATAACGATTGATGGTCTTTCAGAGCATGAATTCTTATCACGGCTTAAATAGGTAGGTAAAACTAATATTCCTTCAGAATATTAGTTTAGTTGTCATGCCAAAGTGACATGACATATCTGATGTCATCTCACTTAGAAATAGTGCCTGTGGCACCACAGACAGTAACTCTCTGTCTGATGAGAGGGGATGTCTATGGTTCCGCAAGTAAAGGCGACTGTGTGCGCCAAACCCTAAGGCGTTAAATCATAGACACGGGTCTATTTGTTTTTTAATGTCGATACCAACCTCCTTGGTACGATGTTTAATGTTTTTGTAATTTTATGCTGGCAACGTATAAAGGGAATTGATTCTTTCTTGTTGACCAGGCACCTTCAGTATTTGGGCTGTCAAGCATGTTTGACAGTAGATATGTAAGGTTAACTATGGATCGCGTCTTTTATTTTTTGGTAGGGTTTTCGAAAGTCGAAGTTTGCTATGGCACAAGTAGCGCAGACGATGCCGATGACGCATGGTACGTCACTAACACAAGTTTTGGCATCAGATGCGGTATTGTCACAGGAAATTATCCTGTAGAGCAGGACGATCCCCCTTAATGTATTGTTCCCTCCTTAGGTAGTCATTAGGGTTTCGTATAGGATAGCATAGGTAGGGACCTTGCTTCCAGAGGGGCGAGGGATGTAATGAAAGAAGGATGTAGCAGTTACATACTCCTTCCATTGTTTTCTTTTTTCTATTTTGTTATGTCGAAATGTCTCGAAATCTTTTGAATAAAAAAGATTTCGAAATATGGAATGCCCGCCGGTGGTTTTCAGGGGGACGCTCCAGAGTCTCCAACGGACCGCGTTGGCATTCACATGTGAACTAATGTATATTTAAACGTTAAAATAAATGAAAGAATATATTAACACTGCAAGACGTATACTTTTATTCTACGTAGCTTAGTTGAAAGTGCGTAAAGTATTACGCTTAGGAATAGGCGCCTACGAGGCTTACAGTACACGCAACGGCTGATATTGGTGAACTGTCGTGCATTGACCTACATAAACGCAAGTCTATGTAAGTTGATGATGGTGCGAAATGTACGATCGTGGATCGTACAAAAACATTCCTGCTATGCCTTAAAGTGAGTTTAAACAATATGCCAAACAAAAATGGAATCAAAAGATAGGTAACTGAATTTGTAATGCAGTTGGGGAACGTTTTGTGGAACATTACTCTTATCTTGATAGTCCCTCGACTGCGGTACAAATTCCTTTTAATGATAATTGCTACCGCCATCTAGTATTGGATAGCGAAAAACAGTATGCAACATAAAGATTCAATTAATGTTACTCGTAAACGACTCAAAATAGGACCCTTGTGTTTTGACGACACGTTGGCCTAGTTGGGAGTGAATCTGCCTCTGAAGCTAGCGGTCCTGGGTTCAAATCCCGGTAAGGGCAGATATTTGTGTGATGAGCGCGAATATTTGTTCCTGAGTCATGGATGTTTTCTATGTATTTCTCTATTTAAGTAAGTTTATCGTTGTCTAGTACCCATAGTACAAGCCTAGAGCTTAGTTTGGGACTAGGTCAATTTGTGTGAGATTGTCCTGTGATATTATTTATTTATATTTTTGGAACCTACTCTCATTTAATTAAATGTTGCTCGCGGTAATTTTACAATTCCAATAACACCCCAGACGCCTAGGTTTGGTTCAGGCATTAAGAAGTTATCGTGTAATAAAATAAAGAAATCCACAAACATACATAAGTAATACGAAGCATTTAAACATCCGCTGAGAAACCTTTTGTTGCATAATCCATTGTACCTACTCCGTGGATGAATATATGGAACTCAAATTGTAAAATTATTATTGTATTGACATTTATTAATCTATGTATACCTATTGATTGACATCGGATAAGTGACCATTTACTAGATATTTAATTGTTGTTGTTTTGATTGTTTGAATGTTATTTTTGTATTCTTTGATTATTAGTATTTATGTCGACAATCTCAATGTACATTGTGATTGTCGACATAAATACAATTTTCAATTTTTGACATTCAATGCAATTAATATTGTAGGTATATAATATTACATTGATGAATAAATAAACAAAACTAAACTAAACTACCTGAAGCTTGAAAACATAAGGCTCCTCTTTTTGGGCAGTAGTGTAACAATATTAAACCCATATCCCTTTTGTAATCCCAATTTTGCCATTGTAATTACTTCTTTCAGGATTATAATTTTGTAACGAATCGCAAGTCTATTGAGCGCTCTATCATACAACGCTGTTTAAATAAACACGCGTCTGAATATCTGATCTAAACATTACTCGGATTTATTGAATCATAACACGAGCCGCATTATCGGCGGCGCGCGCGCAACTAAACAAACGCCTCAATATTGATGCAGGTTGCGCACGGGCACTTCAATAACAGTCCATGTCCGAATCATCGAGCTTATGCACTAAGCCGCTCGGTAAACAACTTCGTAAACAGCTTTATAGAAGAAAGATAACACAAATAACATGGATGGCGTTACTGATATATTAAGAAAGTAAAATGTACTTACGTAATGGCCGGTTTTACAATGTTATTATACAGCCTTTGTTGCACTTTTTGAAGTCAACTTCATTGTGAGGCCACATTA
Organism: Acleris holmiana; assembly: GCA_949316455.1. Classification (NCBI taxonomy): domain Eukaryota; kingdom Metazoa; phylum Arthropoda; class Insecta; order Lepidoptera; family Tortricidae; genus Acleris; species Acleris holmiana. The sequence continues at coordinate 403,508 of OX438773.1, read as the reverse complement.
ATGAGTTCAAATCTGATGGGTCAACGTTAAGAACAGCTGAGTTCCAGTGACCATCCCCGATTTCATCATCAGATCAGCTGTTAGACATCACAACATTGCATTTGAGTTTACATCATGATTCATGTAGGTACTTTTAGACTGAATGAATTACTAAAAACGTGAAACTAAATAAAAGCTGGTCGAGATCGTCCAGTTTAAAATTGACCGCACCTCCACTAATAGAACTATGAAAAACACGTCAGAGAGGCGTTCAGTTTAAGATTTAACGATCTCGCATACGATTATAAATAGAACCAGGACCTCTATTCAACTGCGTCGTGTTTGACGTGTTTTAGAATCGTTTATGTCACAGTCGCCATTATTGTAAATGACATAAGAGTTATGAAAACGCTGACAATACGGAAACACGTCAAATACGATATCGTTATTACCGTGTAAAATCCCAGCCCTGGGCTGAGATTCTACATGGTAAAAAGGATATTGCTTTTGACGTGTTTTCGTATTCTTAACGTTTTGATAAGTCTTATTTACTTGACAGGAATGATGATCGAATTGAAAACAATACTAAAACACGTCAAACGCAATATCGTTTTAACGCACTAGAATGGCCTTGTACGAGTATAAATCCACCCCCGTTAACACGATGGATCGTTAAAGAGCTTAAAACAAGTGGCAGAATAAAGTATTCCCGCAGTAACAATAAGGTTTAAACAAACTTCGGGTCGGAGGCGAATAAAGCTCGATAACAAAGTGAAATGCACGTAAACGGTATCCGCGGCCGCGGAGAAGGCCATTTGCTGGAGAAAAGTAATAACATTTAAATATTCAGCCGATGAGATTTGCTTGATCCAGACAGGGGTTAAAAGATAAAACCGTGCTGTTAGGCGATCTCCATAGACAACTGGCTTCAATTGGATGAGGGATTATAAATAAACCAGTGAACTGTTAAATATGGTCGACGGAACAACCGAGTCATAGTCGAGCATGTTTAACACTTTAATACACATAATGATAATGTTTTAAAACAACCTAAATCTCGCATTATAATACGCGACAAAAATTAAAAGTAGCTCATTCATTCGTAACTCATTTATTCGATCATAACTGAAATGGTATTTCTTGATGAGCATAAAAACTTATAGAAAAGCAGTATTTTACTGTAAAGTCACAAAAAGAAGCAAAGACGGTAAAAATTCGTATACAGCCTCTTAATATTACACTAGTCAGTGACCGAATATTGGCTGCCGTCAAACACGGCCAAACTGAATAATGTAAACGACTTAAAACACTGTCACGCATGCCTACGAGTGCGCAGGGTATCTTTAGTTGGCTGGCTAATACTTCGTCGTCCAATTGAAATTAGAGTTGTTTAATAGAATACCTCGAATCGCCTCTAATTTCACCCGCCTTGTCCTGTCGGTAATCTTAGGTTTATACGGATTGAGGTCCCAATGTATTATGTTCTCCGTAATAATAATGTTCGCTATCACTGAAAATCGGCAAGATTTTTAGAGCCAATTACTGTCGATTTTTTTCCCGTGACTCCATTTGCGTTGAAGTCGTGTGACGTTTCTCCTCTCCAGGATGTGGAGTTGTTTAAATCAGAACAACAGAGTCATCAACAAATATTTATTTAACTAATATGGGTCGTGAAGTTTTAAAACCTAGGTCTGGTTATGCCGTCGTAGGACGGTACTCCCCTGTTCGGTGGCGGTGGCTGCTAGGTCTTCGGGAAGGCAGCAATGGGAGATGCACCAGGACCGGGAAGCGCCGGTTGGAGTCGGAGTAGTGTATATAAAACAATTCCCAACTTGTAGGGTAAAAGTGACACCCTGTGAATAGAAGTGCACAGTAAGAGTTTATTCTGGAACCCTCCGCTGATAGTGAACCTCTGTTTGTGGTAAATCTAGTATAAAAGGGAGAAACCGGAAGCAGTTGGTGTAAGTGTTCACTATCAGAACGGTGGTAAATAAATATTAAGGAGCACGGCGATGAATTAATACTAAAAGCACTAATAATGTAGTAAACTAGAATTGCATAAACAACATTAAGTATTCCAAACTATTATTATTCAAGGCAAAGAAGCGCACCGACGACTAATTACAAAAATAATCATTCTGTATAATATGTATGAAATTATACATGTATTATAATAATCATCAGCATCATCATTTTCGTAGAAACGTGCATAGCGGACATAAGCCAGGTGATATTGTAGGTTTTACAGAAGCACTAACCTAAAACTAAAACACTGCTTAAAAATAAAACCTTGTTCAACTCACCCTTATCGGGGTCCAAGATGTCACTTACTCAATTATGTGTAACCAAAAACGTTGGAAATAACAATGTTATATCGCTGCGAAGCACAAATAAATATTATTTTTTATATATTATTTAAATGAGAAAATACGGCGGCGCGTAAGAAGACACGAATGTAAGTCGTGAACGCTCCGACATATAGGTGTGCGGTCGCTGGCGAGTGAAAGGCGATTGAGTCGCTGCGCCGGCGCAACCACGAATTTTTAAGAACAAAGAGCGACGCGTAAAGTGTAGAACGCTGACTCCATGGCTGATTAAATATTATATTATTTATTATTTTTATATGATTACTTTTTTTTTTTTTTTTTTTTTTTTTTTTTAATTATTAAATAACATGTAAGTGCAACGTTACATTACTCCGCGCGCCACAAAAGGATTTTATTACTATTAAAAGAAATGAAATCCGCACTTAAGTAGGTAACGTATTTAACTTTCAGAAATTCTATCTTTCATTCTTCCTCATTCAAACAAGCTATAATGACCATTTATTTGGTCAGTAACGCATCCTATCATTTAATAAGGTTAACAACTGACACTGTTGACCCGTACGCACATAACAGCACAAGATGGATAAATATGACGAATAGAAGTGGGTAATGCAGCTTACATGACATGTAACGTCTAAATTTAGGTATTAAGACCTATCAATTTCAAATCTTTGATGTGCCAAGTACCTAGATTTTTCCCTGTCATGTCGGCTAAGACATACACCAAAGGGGACTTTTTTTCTATTACTCGGCATTTTATGAATTTTGGTGCAAGTTTTTTACTAAAATACTTGTCTTTCTCGCTCAGGACATAAGTACGTTTCATGACGGTGTCCCCGACGTTAAATTCTGATGACTTTCGCCGCAGGTTATAGTGCGAAGTATTCTTAACGTGCGCATGCCAGAGTTTAGCTTGGACTTTGTCAAATAATTTAGATAAACCACCGCGGTTCTCGGCATAAACCTCTCGCGGAAGAAAAAACATCTCATCGCCTATATCATTATCTAAATAGTGAGTGCCACAAATTGCCAATTCTCTGCCGAATACCAAAAATGAAGGAGTGAAACCAGTTGCCTCATTCACCGAATTGTTAATGGCGAATTGTACTTTGGGTATAAAGGTATCCCACGTCCGATGGTCATCCTCCACAAAAGTTGACAAGCAGGTGACTATAGTGCGGTTGTAACGTTCGACAGTGTTAACTTGAGGTGTAAATTTTGGCGAAAAATATATATTTGGAATGTTAAATTCTTTAAAAAGGGACTTTGTCATTTTACTGGTGAATTGGCTACCATTATCCAAAAATATTGATTGAGGGGAACCATGTATCAAAAAAACTGACTCTTCTAAAAACTTACAGACAGCAGTAGAGGTTGCCGCTCGCAAGGGGGCAATTAGACAAAATTTTGAAAAACAACAGGTAACAACTATGATGTAGGTGTTTTGTTTACGAGTGACAGGCAGAGGGCCCATTAAGTCAACTGAGATAGCTTGAAAGGGACGAGAGCACTGTTTCGGTCGACCCATTTCTCCTAAAACTTGGTGATTTTGGGATTTGTAAGCTAGACACTTATCACAAGAGCCCACAAAATCCACTACGTCCTGATGCATGCCTGGCCAGTAATAACGTAACGCTAACCGATGATACGTTTTGAAGACGCCAAGGTGACCGGCTGTAGGTACAGAGTGATTTTCACGAATAACCTGCTCGCGCATCTCACTCGGAACAACCTCCTTCCAGGAAAATTCGGTATTTAATTTAGTTAACTCTTGTTTGTTTTTTGTTAGCCTGAAGAGAGAGTTGTTTCTAATAGTAAAATTGGAAAAAAATTGTGGTTTCGTAAGGCAAGAGTTGTAAATATTCTTATACCATGAATCAGTAGTTTTAGAGACAAAACCTGAAGTACTGATTGCGTTAGTAGGTACAGCTCTTGAAAGGGCATCTGGAATGACGTTATCAACGCCGCGTCTATGTTTCAGATCAAAGTGAAAAGCAGACAGACGAACACCCCAGCGAGCCAATCTACCCGTTGGGTTACTTAGAGAAAGGAACCACTTTAAAGCGCTGTGATCGGTATAGACAGTGAACGGTTTTCCGTTCTCTAAGTAACACCTCCAGTGCTCCAAAGCAATGACAACTGCCAAAGTTTCGCGTTCGGTAATACTGTAGTTCTTTTCTGCAGCTGTCAACGACTTACTCATATAAGCAATTGGGTGCTCTTTACCATCCACAATCTGGGTGAGCATAGCTCCCAGACCGTAGTTGCTGGCATCGGTATGCACCTCGAAAGGCTTTTCGTAGTCAGGGCAGGAAAGAACAGGAGCAGAAATTAAGCACTCCTTGAGCCTTTGAAAAGCAGTGTCAGCTTCGGTAGACCAGACAAACGGTGGTCCACCCTTTTTGTTTGAAGTCAGCTTATTAAGAGGTCCAGCTATAGTGCTGAAGTTGGGGACAAAACGACGATACCAGGTAGCGGTCCCGAGAAAGCGCTTAATGTCCTTCCGACAGGAAGGTGTCGGGTAATTAAGGATAGCTTCCACTTTCTCTGGATCGGTACGTAGTCCACAACTGTCAACAACATAGCCCAGGTACTTGAGCTGACTCCGAAAAAACTTACATTTGTCTGGGTTGATAGTGAGATTGGCCTGCTTTAACTTCTCCAACACACGTAGCAAAAGGGAGACATGGGAATTGAAGTCCTTCGACACGATAATGATATCATCGAGGTAGGCGAAGACTTTGAGGTCGAATTCCCTGAAAAGCATGTCAACCAATCTCTGTTGAGTTGCCGGTGCATTCGTAAGTCCAAACGCGGTACGTTTGAAACGAAAGGTGCCACGGCCAGGAACATAGAATGCCGTCTTGTCGCGATCTTCGGAAGCTATTGGAATTTGCCAAAACGCTTTTGACAAGTCTATGCTAGTAAGGTAGCGCGCATCACGCAAATTGTCCAATATTTCTGACACGTACGGCAAGTTGTACGCGTCACGTTTTGTCACCGAATTCAACTTACGACTGTCGAGACAGAAACGAGGCTGGCCATTCTTTTTCGTAACTATGAGGACTGGTGAAGACCAAGCGCTCATACATGGTTCGATAACGTCGAGACCTAACATTTCGTCTACTTGGTCAACTAATATGCGCTGTCTTTCCGGGGACATCCGATAATAACACTGTCGGATAGGCTGCGCATCTCCAGTATCAATACGGTGAATTATCAACTTTGTTTCCCCTAAACCTTTGATTTCGGCAGAGATATCATTATACTGAGCTATAACGTCGTCTGCTAATGACTTTTCAGACGAGGACAACCGATCGTAGGCCTGAATGTGAGATGAGCGACTTGTTTCCAGGCTAGCGTTTCCTATTATAGTTTTAGAAAATGTTACGCTGTTCAGGTGTTTGGGAAAAATGTCGAACTTGTGCCAGAAGTCGATACCTAGTATGAGATCGACATTAATGTCGGGCACTACAAAAGTTTTAATCAAATGAAAATTGTTTTCAAATTGGATCGGTAGATTCACGTAACCTATGCTATTCATCAACTGACCCCCTGCAGCTGTGACTGTAATAATATGGTCCTTATGGATCACTGACCCCTGCTGTTCTAGTTTGTTAAAAATAGTGTTGCCTAGTATTGAGACTGCAGAGCCTGAATCCAGAAGTCCAAATAATTCTAAATCATTCACTTTTATTTTGGCATAAGGCCTAGGGTCCTCAAAGGACTGGTTCCGCAGAATAGTGTCTATTTTGTAAGAATTGAAATAAAACTTAATTGTTTGAAGCCAATTAGCCCAATCTTTATTGTCAAAATTACTTTGATTATTGGGTGGTTCACTATTCCGCGAGGTAATTAGTTTTTTGAAGGACCCGACTTATTTTTACCGCAGTTAGGGCAGTTCGGAGTTTTAACACCCTCATGCCCACAAACAAAACACAAAACCTTATCCTTATTTGCACTACACTGACGCAAGTTGTGGGTGTTATCACGACACCGCGGACAATAAAATGTTTTGGTGGCAGAGGTTTGCATTGCATGAACATATTTATTATTATTGTTAAAATAACTCTTGTTGTTTTGTAGATTATTTTTATTAAATTTATTATTATTACTAGGATAAGTCCTGTTTTTATTGTAATTTTGATTAAAAGTACCTTGCCAAGAATTGGGATTGTCATTATTAAAAGATTTTTGTGATGAATGACCACTATACGCGAATTCTGGTGCCATGGTGTCCGTTGTCCTCTTCGGAGGCTCACGAAACCCAGAAAGTCGTGCTTGGATGCCTTCGTAATTACGGCATAAGGATCGTAAGGTATCAATGTCGGTAATTCCTGAAACTGAGGCAAGAGTGCTCGCATAACAAGGCCTGATATTATGCAAAAGTATCTCTAGCTTATCGTCATTTGCCAGGGTTTTCGTAAGACGGGAAAATAAACCCGACATAATTGACAAATAAATTGTTATGTTTTCCGATTCGCCTTGTGTCCTGGATCGTATTTCTGAGAGCAACCTGTAGTCGTAATCTGCCTGATCAAAATCCTTCTTAAGAAGACTAACAAGCTCATCCCAATCAGACACTCGATCTTGTATACTACGGAACCAATGCAATGCGTCCCCCGTGAAGATTTCGGTACAGTATGACAATAACTTTGATGAGGAGATATTCCTGGCTACTCTAAATTCTGTGATGCGCTGAATAAAAGAACGCGCGCAAGACTTCCCGTCGAACCTTAATTTGGTTAGCTCACTGGCTATACTGCGATCGCATGAAACATTAATATTTAATGGTGGGCATGCTGGCTGGTCCATAGAAGAGGTAGGGACCGAAGGAAGTAATGGATCCACAACATTGTCTTTGACTGCATTACATTTTTGAAACAATTTTTTGAAATCTGCTATGCTAGTCTCATGTAAAAGTTTGGTCGCGTCATCAACTACTATCCGATTAAGTCGGTGGTAAAGGTGATGAATATAATTTTGAATGCGTAATAAATCGTTTTTATCTGGTTGGGAGTCAAGAAGAGAGTTTGCTTTAGTGATGACGTCATTAACGCCTTTCAGATCTTCTACTATCGTGAGAGGACTTTCCAGAATGTCCTCCGAAGGAAATAGAGGTCCTAACTTTGAGATCTGTTTACGCAATTCTGTGACCGTAGAAGCTGGGTTAGTGCCTCTAATAAGCACCTCGTATTCTAATTCTGCTTTTTGTAACGTTAAAAACTTAACGCGGTATGCCATTGCAATTATTGTAAATAAGACAAAATTCAAAACAACGCAAAAAAAAATAAGCACCGCAACAAGGTAGTGTTGAACAAGGTTTAAACGAACACCGTTCTATCACAAAACTATATTAAAAAAAAAACGTTATGGTTGGCAAATAATAAATTAATAAAGCATGACTAAAGAAAACAAAAAAAAACAAAGCATTAAAAATTGCAACCAATGTCTACACCCTTGTAAGTCTAACAATATAAGAGCAAAAAAAATAAATTGTTATTCTTATACTAACTCGTCGGACTACAACGCCGCGGCAACTTAGAACAAAACTGCTAATGATGCAGTTTACGCATACAGGCTGTTCTAGTTAATTTATGGTTACAATTGAATTAATTAAATGTTTGTAATTTGGAAAGTAGATATTTGTAACAATATAAGGTTGTAATATACAGGGTGTACACCTTAGCTACGAGCAACCAAAAAATAAAACGTTTTACAATAAAATAAAATAAAAAGCACTAAACACACAACTACTTCTACGAAGCAAAACCAGAACCTTAAGACCACGTAAAGGGCGCCAGTGTGACGTTTCTCCTCTCCAGGATGTGGAGTTGTTTAAATCAGAACAACAGAGTCATCAACAAATATTTATTTAACTAATATGGGTCGTGAAGTTTTAAAACCTAGGTCTGGTTATGCCGTCGTAGGACGGTACTCCCCTGTTCGGTGGCGGTGGCTGCTAGGTCTTCGGGAAGGCAGCAATGGGAGATGCACCAGGACCGGGAAGCGCCGGTTGGAGTCGGAGTAGTGTATATAAAACAATTCCCAACTTGTAGGGTAAAAGTGACACCCTGTGAATAGAAGTGCACAGTAAGAGTTTATTCTGGAACCCTCCGCTGATAGTGAACCTCTGTTTGTGGTAAATCTAGTATAAAAGGGAGAAACCGGAAGCAGTTGGTGTAAGTGTTCACTATCAGAACGGTGGTAAATAAATATTAAGGAGCACGGCGATGAATTAATACTAAAAGCACTAATAATGTAGTAAACTAGAATTGCATAAACAACATTAAGTATTCCAAACTATTATTATTCAAGGCAAAGAAGCGCACCGACGACTAATTACAAAAATAATCATTCTGTATAATATGTATGAAATTATACATGTATTATAATAATCATCAGCATCATCATTTTCGTAGAAACGTGCATAGCGGACATAAGCCAGGTGATATTGTAGGTTTTACAGAAGCACTAACCTAAAACTAAAACACTGCTTAAAAATAAAACCTTGTTCAACTCACCCTTATCGGGGTCCAAGATGTCACTTACTCAATTATGTGTAACCAAAAACGTTGGAAATAACAATGTTATATCGCTGCGAAGCACAAATAAATATTATTTTTTATATATTATTTAAATGAGAAAATACGGCGGCGCGTAAGAAGACACGAATGTAAGTCGTGAACGCTCCGACATATAGGTGTGCGGTCGCTGGCGAGTGAAAGGCGATTGAGTCGCTGCGCCGGCGCAACCACGAATTTTTAAGAACAAAGAGCGACGCGTAAAGTGTAGAACGCTGACTCCATGGCTGATTAAATATTATATTATTTATTATTTTTATATGATTACTTTTTTTTTTTTTTTTTTTTTTTTTTTTTAATTATTAAATAACATGTAAGTGCAACGTTACAGTCGTTTATCACATTTCCTTCGGGAACTGCCCAGTGTTCTGGGATAAATCCACCTTTTACATTTACCGGTTGAGGCGTTTAACGAACAGACTTTCGCATTTAATAATATTATCAAAGAATTCATAATTACAATGATATATGATGAATGTTTCCGTTTCGATATCGAGCCCGAACATTTTAATCATACGTCAAGTTTTTTAATAGCTTTTACTATTCGAAAACGTATTCTAAACCTATCCGTAGCAAAAACTCCTAGAACAGATTCACGATTTCATTTTTGTTTTACGTATAGGTACTTCAGTTTTACGATTCGAAAATCAACGTCAATGTCAGTTTGCTATCAAATTGTAGTATTAAATACGTACACGGTGTAGTATCAGGGATACTCGTACAAACTCCCATACACATTTTCTCGATGATGATACGTTACTCGATAAAAGGTTTCAAAGCGAGATTGTGGTTAAAAATGCATTACTACTAAAATACATTAAAAAAAGTACTTTATAAACGCTAAGAGGTATTATTTTAATGAGCAATACTCTATTATGGAAATGGACTTTCCCGCTGCACCGAGTCGTACTAATAGCCTTTCCAACCCAGTGCCCAGCGCTGGGCTGAGATTTACATACAAAAGGTTTGCTTTATAATAAGGACGTTGTCTAAATAATTTAGACAAAATTACACCGGTATTCGAAATGTTAGTGTAGTTTAGTTAGTGTATGCTTCTATGTATTTTCTCTAATCTTAAACAACTCTGTTAACTTTATCGATTGGCTAAATCAAAGAAAATATTCTATAGCGTTGACATGAGCTGCCTTACGGTCGCGTCGATCACGTATTTCAGTTACATAGATTTGGATTGTTTTGTAACGTTAATAACAGTAGTGAATACAACATGCCCAAGCCGCTGGTCCCTCGTAAAATAATTTGAACCTCGTAAAACCAAAATACCTCTTTTAGTTACGGTATAATAGTAACCTAGTCAAATAAAGTAAAGGTTTAAATCCTCTGTAATTTGAGCTTTATAAACTACGCGGAAACTAAGTTTTAAATCTTGCTCACAAGAAATAACAGTCGGCTTCAAATTACTTGTTATTCCCATTCGCAATTTGTGTAGTTTCGCTATAACAGTGGGCCGAGCACGCTGCCACGGGACTTAGTGTCAAATGACGTCAAACGGGAACTAGTGTTAAATATTATTATGAAATTATTAAATTGACAGCCACCCTGGGATTTAGTTACCTACTTCGTAATAAAAGGACTCAACAAAGCACATTTTTATTTTAAACCTTCATTCTTTATACTTACGTTGGAATATGTAATAGACGAATATAGTCCCGACTCTATGTCAAAAATTGACCCGTGGCAGCGTGCTCGGTCCACAGTACTTTAAAATTCCGTATATAAATAGTTACATTACTGCTCTGACGCGCAAGTATACAAAGAGACAACAAAGTGAGCTAACTTAACAATGTCATATACCTACGATAACACACGTCCACCTCAGTGCTCCAGGGCATCTAAACAAACAAACCCGATTAGCATCTCTCTGCCGGTGATAACTGGGATCTGTAAATGCCTGGGAGGCTGGTTCCCGGGGTGCCGGGAGACTACACGTACTGGGAGGGAGGTACGGCGGAAATTGGTCCGCAATCGGTTGATGCGCTATTGTGCCGTGGTACAATCGCGAGAGGGTTAAGTTGGGCTCCGATTGGCCGATATCCGAAGATTGTTGCACAGTAATAGAACTGAAGATGTAATGTTCACTTGAGACTTATCGCGGTCAGACGAATCTAAAAATGGAAAAAGGACGGAGTGAATTATATCCGAGAAGGTTGAATTACTTTTGTATTTTTGTTGTTATCTATACCTTCGTGAGTGTGTTCTAAAAATCGGTTTCTCTACGTTAGTTCTGTTCTGAATAATATATAGTATAGTTCACGTGAAATAAAGGATGAGGTGAAGAAAGAAGCTTTTGAATTCTTGATTTATTGGATTTAAATTCATTATCATTATTGTTCATACATTTGCTGTTTCAGGGTGACATCGTCAAATAAACATCCCGAGTTTGAGTTTATTTTATGCACGGTTCTGCTCAGTTACATCGATGGTACACACGGAGTATGCTTTGTGGAGTATGATTTAAGCGGTCAAATAAAGGTATATAGCCATTGCATAAATTCTGTAATATCTTTAGACGAACTGAAGCAGCAACTAGGTACTGTTATTTAAGATGTATTTTATGAACGCGAAGGTGAGTTCCAAACGTGAAAGACAATCTCGTCGGGAAGAGGAAGCAAGCTAGCTCCTAACAAGTATTCCTTAAAAAAGAAAGTTCTTAGCAGGTAGAATTGTCATCATCTTGATATGATTGTTTTATATGAATTATTTTTTGTTTATCCTCATATTATTATATATTATACATTTATGTATGTATTTATGTTATTATAGCTTATTGATATGTAAGTGTATGTGTATTAGTTACACCTTATGTTGCACCGTCACTACAATCTCTGCTTTGCCCAAAGGTCAACTGGTAGAGAATGCCTTTCGGCATTAAGTTCGCCTTTTTTATACTAAGTGTATTCTTTTGTGCAATAAAGATTAAATAAATAATAAGAGGCGGCGTGACGTGGGCCCGCTCCGTGCGCTGCGCCAGACGATTTATTTAGCGACGCGATGTGTTCACTTTGTAGACCTAAACAGTTATTTGAATACAACCAATAACAACAGTTTTTATATATTTTTACATTTGCAGTCTTCGGATTTCAGTCTTGAAACTGTAATCTTGAGAATGCCAATGTCTATGTCATTTACCACCCTAGGGGCCTTACATGGTCGTGTTTATCGATGTTGATAAACATGGATAACACATCTGTCACTTTCTGACCAGTATGTCAGTGCGAGTGTGAGGGAAGAGTTATCCACGTTTATTCACATCGATAAACACGACCACGTTAGGCCCCCTGGTGCTCTTTGGGCGCGTTTATCTTCTTCATGCCGTGATATAAAACATCGGAAGCCCAATAACTATCTTAAAGTTTCATTCCTTCAAATAAAATAACTTGTGTTTAGGTAAAAGATATACTTACATATAAATATTTACCGGCTAATATCTATTTATGTGCATTGCTGAGTACTTAAGTGAACTCCAAAGTCGTTACTATTCTCGACTAACTCCTTCGAAAGTGAACCCATAAAATTTCAATAAGCACAAAAACTTGGCCCTCACGGCGTGACCGGCCAGAATTTAGCTTATTCACTAATGGACTATTATTCATCGCCGTAAACTTTTGTTTTAGTATTAAAAGTATTCTGAATTATTCTAAGTTTTTCCCCCGTGTGGTTGCCGGGTTAAAATAGTGCCACTCCATGTCTTCCCGTGGATGTCGTGAGAGGCGACTAAGGGAATAAAGGCTTGTAGTACTGTTAGGCGATGGGCTTGCAACCTGTCACTAATACACTAGTAAACATCTTAGCCTGAATGCAAAATGTGGTTACAGAATTATCAACAAGTTTAGAGTTGTTGCTGTTGCTCTGCCTACCCCACTCTGGGAATAAAGGCGTGACGTTATGTATGTATGTCTAAGTTTTTCGTCTCGTTTGCGCGGCTGGGCGAAGACCTCAGAATGCTAATAACGCCAGCCCTGTTAAGGTAATTATTTAATTTGAAAAAAATCGGGTAAGGGCATGTTGGACCTAAAACATAAAAATCAACAAGTAATAATAATTTTCTATTTAAAGTCAATTGGTGCCGTCTTAGATGATTTCAGTAGGTATAAAAACTTGGCCCCTAAGTCGTAATGGTTCTGTAACACAGACGCCGAGAGCTGATTCCACAAAGATAAGGTGCGTGGCAGAAAGGCTCGCGAAAAACACACGGTAGACGATTTCCAACATCAAGATGGTGTCGATGAAATGACAGTTTGGTACGAGTTGTATAGGTGAAGAACTTAAGTAATGTAATTGTGTACAAAAGTAATATAGAACTTACGTCAAATTTCAAATGTATAATAAATGTCGAACGGTCTATACAGATGTAGTACAAGTAATATACAACAGGTATTTTACTAAGTTTTTCACCTATACGATGGTGGGTTGAAATTGAGCGGCTGGTATTAATCCGAATAATTCCTCGGAGCACTCCCGTCATAAATGCGGTATAAGACACAGATTATGTCCTATTTATTGATTTATACATGTAGGGTAACGTGAACAAAAATGACACTTATCTACTTCTACCTACACTAATATTTTAAAGAGGAAAGATTTTTTTAACGAATAAACTCAAAACTACAGAACCGATTTCAAAAATTATTTCACCAGTATTTAACCTTATTGTTGAGTAGCATAGGCTTTATTTTTTTTTTCGCATACGGAGTCGTGGGCAACAGCTAATAGTGTGTAATAAAAAAACTCAGATTTAACTTTCTTTTTACAGTTTAATAAGGGTGCAAGCCAAAAAATTCGTTTTTCACCTATACCTCTAGACTGATACAGCCAAAAAAAATTGGTGACATTAATCAACTTTGAAATGATGTGAAAAGCCTTTGCGGGTGCGTGGTGCGTAGGTGTAACAATACATACAATACGAGTAGAACTTCAAAGCAACCGACGCTGTAACGTATACCGAGCTCACTACGTCTCTTGTATTGTGTTACCAACAACTATCATGAGTGAGTAGGTATCTATCTAAATATATTTTATGTTATTCAGAAGAACACGGATTTCGTAAAATGAAACAAGATTCATCAAAAATCCAAATCCTGTTTACAATAGATTTGCATAAAAGTTTTCTAATTTATAATAAGCATTTAAACGGGACTCAATGGTGTATATTAAAGTGTTATACAATTGGAACGAAGTTGGAACGTTTATTTTGATGATAATCGATAGAGTTTTCAGGCCATTACTCGTATTACATTGTTATGTTCGGTGTTTTGTTTTAATGATGCTCAATTAAGGCCGCTTCCTGACTTGTCGGTGTGCTTGCAGTTAAACGAACAGGCGGCGTAAACGCTGCGCAGTGATTGGTAGATGCCACTGGTTGCCTAGAAACCCTTGCTGATTCCGTGTTTTATTGTAAGCATACCGACAAGTCAGGTAGCGGGGTAAGAGTGTTTGTGTTTTATTATTTTATTATTACTAGTTGAAAAGGTATTATGCAAGTTTTCCTAGTTGTGTAAAGCAAGCAACTCTGCATCGGTGATTGCTAGTTGCTCATCATCACCTTCATGGTGTCTGTTGAGCCACCTCCGCCGCTGAACCTGGGCTTTCCCACAGATCCTCACCACGATCGGTCCGTTATACTAAAAACCAAAATTAAAACCCTTTGTACCCTTCTCTTTTATTCTTTTTAAATTGAGCGGTAAAGTAAACCTCGATATTCCTTAAAAAGTCCAATATAATGCTAAATTTAATTCGATTAGGCACCTTCGGCAGCGCGATACCGCTGCGGTTCGGGGTTTGAAATAACAAGTTATAAATATTTCGAAGCGATGCTATTGACGGGGCCTAGATAAACGCGTACTTAATTTAAAGTGTTACTTTTTCTGTAGGAATTGTACGAGTATGTGGTTCTTCTTCTTTTTTAATGAATGGCGGTCCACACAGTGATTTTGCCAATTTCAAGTGGAGTATGTGGTTATATCACTACATAGTATAAAACAAAGTCGCTTTTTCTGTCCCTATATGCCTATGTATGCTTAAATCTTTAAAACTACGCAACGGATTTTGATGCGTTTTTTTTAATAGATAGAGTGATTAAAGAGGAAGGTTTATATGTATAACACTTTAATCCGGAGCGAAGCGAGGGCGGGTCGCTAGTAGTATATAAATAGACAATAATAGTTTAGTATTTTGTTTCACAGACAATAAGTTTGATACACATGACAATTTTTCTGTCGGATCCCAAGATAAGCTGAGCCTGTACGAGTATCTATGAACAAAGTTATGCATAAATATTTTCTTATGGATAAGTGAAGACAAGCTTTAAAGAATTTCCTATTTACATACATACATAAGATAACGCCTTGCGTTAGGCAGAGCTACAGAAATACCAACAACTCTAAAACGACTTCTTGATCATTCAGTAACCACGTAATGCACAACAGGCTAAGAGGTTTACTAGTGTATTAGTGACAGGTGGCAAGTCCATCGCCTAACAGTACTACAACCCTTAAAGTTTCACAAAGCAGTAAAACGAGTTAGGCGCATTACTTAGCTAAGAAAATAAATAAATTAAAAATAGGTTTAGACGTGCGGGTATAAGTAAGCGCGCGTGCGTATGATATAATAAAGATTTTGAGTAAATCTAAGCGGCCAGTTATGTTGTCCCTGGTTGAAAATTATAAATTCAGACGTGGTTTGAGGTTTGAGATTTATTTTTTAGGGGTCCGTAGCCAGACTATAGTTTCGCCATGTCCGTCCGTCCGTCCGTCCGCAGCCTAGCGCAGAGATTCTTAGTACTAGAAAGCTGTACTTTGGCATGAATATGCATATTAGTCACGCCAACAAAGTAGTACAATAAAATGTTAAAAAAAATGTTTAAGGGTACCTCCCCTAGACTTAACGTGGGGATGTATTTTTTTTTCTCGTCTACCCTAAAGTATGGGGTGTTGTTGCATAGGTCTTTCAAAAATATTACGGGTTTTTGCAAACAGTTTTCGATTAAGTAATCTGTTTATGAAATATTAAGCATTAAAGCGCTAATTTTTGTTAGACTCAAATCTGAAAAAAAATCTTAAATGAAAGAACATATAACGAAATTTAAAGGAAAACTATCACGACTAAGTAGACATTATTGGTTCTTGAGATACAGGCGATTAAAGTGTTCATATCTACTAAAATCATCTTAGACGGCACCAATTGACTTTAAACAGAAAATCAATAGTTATTTCTTGTTGTTTTTTATGTTTGTAGTACTTAACGGCTTTGGAACCCTAGACTGAGCATGGTCCGACATGCTCTTGCCCGGTTATATTGCATATGAAAAGAACCACCATGAGTTTTTTATCTAAAATATTGTATAGCTGGACACAGATACAAAATACTAGGTAGGCACGTGCAATGTTCTTTAGGTAGTTATACCTACATATTTTGTAGTCATTCAATGTATTTTAAGTAGTTATTTTTAGTATATTTTCTATTTATTTCTCCGCAGTGGTTTCATTAGAAGTGTCCAAGAAAAAAGCCTACAAAAAAGTCCTCATGTTTCCAATATTCTAAAATCTAAAGAATTCAGTTTAAATTCTCTTTAAATATAAATTTAAAACGGAGCAAAATGGACTCTTAAAACTTATAATAGCCAGGGCGAAGTTTCGATAGTTTGTAAGAATCCTTGCGCCAACTAAACGTATTACAACTTTTTCTTTTAGTTACTTGGTGATATTGTTCCTAGTGAATTGAAAGAAAGAAAGAAAGAAAGAAAATAATTTTATTTCTGCAAAATGATACATTTTTACTTAAGACTAACATTTTGTAAAGCTAATTACGGTAGAAAATGAAAAACTTAAGATAGCTTAAATTAGCTTGACATGCAGGATTTTAATTAATTATGTTATATTTAATGTAACAGATTGCGAAAAGTGAACCCACTCAGCATGGTGTCGAGACACTCGAGTGTCTCGACGCTGATCTTCCGTGGATCCAACACAGTGATACACGGGACAGCTAACGGCAATATTAAAATGGGTAGTTTTTAAAATTAGTTTGCGCGTGTAGTGCGTATGCGTCAAATCTATATTTGGATTTTGGGGTTTGTAAATATGATATGATATCCAATAACATAATATTACTATGACACTAATATAGTTAGATACGGAGTGAAATCTACATAATGGTAACGTGAATAAGTGCAAACATATAATATAATGAATATAATTTTATGTACCCGCGTAGGTGATTTTTAGGGTTCCGTAGCCAAATGGCAAAAAACGGAACCCTTATAGATTCGTCATGTCTGTCCGTCTGTCCGTCCGTATGTCACAGCCACTTTATTCCGTAACTATAAGAGCTATACTGTGGAAACTTGGTAAGTAGATGTATTCGGTGAACCGCATTAAGATTTTCATACAAAAATAGAAAAAAAACAATAAATTTTTGGGGTTCCCCATACTTAGAACTGAAACTCAAAAATTTTTTTTTCATCGAACTCATACGAACTCAATTGAAATCTCTCTCAGGCACCTACGTGATTTTACGTGAATGAATTACTGATGTATTTAAAGCAGAAGTGTTTGTGTGTGTGTGTGTGTGTGTTTGTTTGTTTATGTATTTTAACCCACAACGCAAAAAGGCGTCTCATTTTTTCTAATCTTTATTTTAAGAGCTTCGTCTAAAGGCGTGTTATAAAGTTTAATTGTGTGTATCTGTGTGTGTTGTGTGTGTGTGTTTGTGTGTTTCATCGTAACTCCCAAACCGATTAACCGATTCGGACGCGTTTTTTAGGGCTGTATACCTCAAAAGGAAAAAGCGGAACCCTTACAGGATCACTTTATTGTCCGTCCGTCCACCTGTCTGTATGTCTGTCAAGACCCTTTATCTCGGGAACGCGTTATCGAGTTGAAATTAAAACCATATACAGTCCGTGAAAAATAAAACAATCTTCTAAGTTAAAGTAAAAAAGTTACGGCCGTTTGCCGTAAAAGTTATGCCGCAAAAACGTATATTTCAACACTCTCAAGGGAATCAAAATGTATTGGGTACTTTCCATACTCCTAGAAGCCTGAAATTTGGCAAGAAGGAAAGTCTTACAGCTGTCTGTTGCTCTATCAAAAAAACATATATTTTTATGTTGTAAACTTATTCTCAGCTAATCGGAACTTACTCGTATGTCGATGCATGGAGACAACAGTTTTTCAACGGCAACGTCAAGTTTGTTCCTCTATACAATTTTACATTCTTATAAGTTTGTACGGGACCCTCAGTGAGCGGGTCCGACTCGCACTTGACCGGGTTATTTACAGGAAGTTAGTGTAATTGGGATGGTTCTTAGCTAAGTGTAATGAAAATCGACCGTTTAAGATATATAATTTATATTAAGTATTATTTACTAGCTTTTGTCCGCGACTCCGACCACGTTGCTTATCGCTGTTCCCTCGGGAACGTTTTTTTGCTGACTATCTCATTTGTTCTGATAGCTCTAAACCCAGTGACGTCACGGTGGCGCCGGCGCGACACACCTGAATATTCATGCCGAGCAGCCAATGGCTTGGAAGTGCACGCCAAAGAGAGGCTATTCCCATCTGTTATAATTGTATAACAGAAAGGAATAGCCCACGACTACTACTAAATGAACGACTTTTCGACGAAACGAAATTTATTCCATATGTTTGATGACACGCTAACCTCGTTGGTAGTGACCCTGCCTTTGAACCTAGGGGTCCTGGGTTCAAATCCCGGTAAGGGCAGATATTTGTGTGATGAGCACAAGTATTTGATCCTGAGTCTTGGATGTTTTCTATATTTAAGTATGTATTTCTCTATTTAAGTATGTTTATCGTTGTCTAGTACCCATAGTACAAGCCTAGAGCTTAGTTTGGGACTAGGTCAAGTTGTGTTTAAACTATTAAATTATCAACTAGGAGAATAAAACTAATAGTATTGGTTAACAAAAACACAAGATTACGTCCAAGCACTAAGTAACAATGTTCTTGAAAGCTTAAGAGACTGTCTACTAGTATATTATAGATGAACTTGAAAGAAAAATGGCGTTGGTAGGCAGTAGTTAAATGCCGATATACTGACAAATTGACATTCAAACAACAGACGGGCATTTTAGCTTGGTGGCATTATCGGTAATGCGCCGTTCGCATGTCGGTTGGAATCAGGATTTTCCCTTTTATTCATTTTGACAGCTCTCTGTCTACACGATCTTACCACGTCTTGTTTTAAGCTACTAAATATTCATAAGAACCTTGAGAGGATTGTGAAGCGATGCCTAAATCGCGTAGCTGTCAAAAATAATCCATACACATTTAGCTCCTGGCGATAACGTTATCACCCCCTAAATCTAATCTATTTTTTTCCAATAAATATTTTCTTGTTTTTCATAATATCTATAACATATTCAAAAAACGTAAAAATCGAACAACATTTAAGGGGAGACAAACGTTATCGCATTTTGTATGTATTTTTTTTGCTTCACAGTCCTCTTTAAGGTGAAGACGTTTCATTGTTATGGAATGTAGCAGACAAACAACCATGCAGGGCCTCTATTCAGGTGCGTTAAAACGATATCGTATTTAACACGTTTAAGAATCGTTTATGTCACAGTCGCCATTATTGTAAATGACATAAGAGTTATCAGAACGTTGACAATACGGAAACAGGTCAAAAACGATATCGTTATTACCTTGTAGAATAGAGGCCCAGGCCTAAACATTCAGACCCATGAACATTTGCAATCTCGAGTCTTCAATCTGAAATCGGCTACGATTCTGACTAAACATGTCACTAACCCTAAGGACTAAGATAAATAACCTCTATGCTAGTATTTTCTCCGGTTTTCTCAATGGCGTATCGTCGAAGAGCTTCGAGCTGGCTCAATAAGGAATAACACTCCAAGAGCCAGGGTCGTTGCAGCTGACGGTTGCTCAGTTTGAGTGCATCCATTCAAATGCATAACGTAATGCTAATGAGCCTTGACGTCTTTCGGGGACTTGAGATTAGTCGCTTAGAAATAGTTTATTTTCTTGACATAAGTAATGTCATCATGAATGCTGCATTAAACTGTTTGAAGTGGCGTTCTGCTTGAATACAAAAAAAACTATCTTTTAAGTACGCTACGTATTACCTAAGTTACCTACACGTTTTTAGTAAATTGAAATTTTGTCCAAAATATGTAGTCTAACAATTTTTTCCCCAAAATATAGTTAAAGGCACTAATATTATACTCGTAAATGGGTCATACACACTCTTAAAACAAAAGTTGTCTCTCCTGTGGTTAATAGTTAAGAGCTTGTGTGGATATAAGTTATGTTTTTATATGGTAAGTCTAAAGCAGTCCTGAAGGTTTTTTTGCGGGAATGCGCTTAGCCAGAAAATTAGGCCTAAAAACGTTAACTTTCGGTGTGGCCACAGGAAAGACGGTAACCTAAATCTGTGTATGACCCAAATGCGACAGTTGACATATTTGTATACTGTTTCATCTTCACAGTTTCATCTAACCCACGAAAAATTAAGCAAATAAATAATTCCTTTCTATACTTTTCTTTTACGAAATAAACAAGGCCAGAACCAGACCAAGTAATTCTATTAAAAGCTAAATTGTTTATCTATGATTCCTTTTAAAAACGACTTCTTAAAGGTTGGACATTTTCAGGTTCCAAATACTTAAGAGTCAGTCAAGAGCCTAATGAAAGAACATTAACATTATAAACATTAAATAAATGTAGCTTGCCTAAGAAGCACTTTAAAATTTAATTTACGTAAAGTTTTCAGCTGCTCCTTGGAAATAAATGGAAAGAATCCAAGCCCGCAATTTACAAATTAAATAAACTCGTCACGTAGTCAAACTGATTTTACTGCGACAGGCCGAGTCGCGGCGCGCCCTTACTCTAAATGAATTGGTATTGATTGGACAAGATGAGAATTAAAATATATGCTAATTAAGTAGGTAACATC
Organism: Acleris holmiana; assembly: GCA_949316455.1. Classification (NCBI taxonomy): domain Eukaryota; kingdom Metazoa; phylum Arthropoda; class Insecta; order Lepidoptera; family Tortricidae; genus Acleris; species Acleris holmiana. The sequence goes on along the minus strand of OX438773.1, from coordinate 382,663 downwards.
TCAGCCTACTTGCGCAAGATGTGGTTATAGAACTATCAACAAGTGGTATCAAGAGTTAAGCGGTCAAATGGTGAAAATTATAATGATGCTAAAATTGCTAATGTTTAATCAGAGGTTGATATAAAATCAGCCATATTCCTTAAGAAAGCGTTGTTAATTATTAGGTCATATCTATACGCCATGCAGCGTAGTTAAATTAGATTCGTTTGTATTGTTTTATTAGTGTCTAACGGCCGAACCCTATATTCAAACCGCGGATAGATAAGGCTTACTTCGGGTTGAAATTTGACATTTGCCTATACAAAATGTGTCAAATTTTAATCCGAAGTAAGGCTATCTGTCTGCGGTTTAAATAAAAATAAATAAATATCATGGGACAATCTCACACAAATTGACCTAGTCCCAAACTAAGCTCTAGGCTTGTAATATGGGTACTAGACAACGATAAACATACTTAAATAGAGAAATACATACTTAAATATATATAGAAAACATCCAAGATTCAGGAACAAATATTCGCGCTCATCACACAAATATCTGCCCTTACCGGGATTTGAACCTCCTGGCTTTGGAGGCAGAGTCACTCCCAACTAGGCCAACGTGTCGTCAAAATCGTCGGTTTGAATATAGGGTACGGCTGTAAAAGTACCGTTGTCGCAATTGTAACTTGAGAACGTTAATTTATTTTTTTGACTTCCTTAGCTTTCATCACACCATATGTGACTTTGCCAAATACTAATGTTTAGTCGCAAAACTCTGAATTGTTTCTCACGGAACACAAGTGGTCGTCAAAATTGTCAAACCATTTCGTACGCCATATCTAGACACTAACTGTCCCTTTTAACTTATATGTATTTAATATCAGTTATTCAACGGCGTCATAGAATGTGTAATGCGAGCGGGCTGCCTGCGCGCCGGCGACCTCTGCGAGGGTTAAATATTCAGCGCCGGCGAGATTGCAGCGGCGTTATTTGCGCACGTGGGGGCAGATAGGGGTAGGTGGAAGCGAGACACGATATATTCTTCAGTCTGAGGTACTCCGTCCAGAGTTTAGACAGTAAAATATTCGCTAAATAGGTGCCGTGTTACTTTTATACTGTGTTATTTGTTTAAAATAAAGAAATAAGTAAATAATCAAGCTGTATAAATGTTCCTCAGGCGCCAACTTCCCTGAAGGGCATAAGGGAAGAGAAGAGTTGACGAGAGATTACGGAGCGTTGGTACAATACTAGATTATAGGTATGGCGGAAGATCTCTAAATCTGAATGGTAAGAAAGTTGCTAGTAAATCGACCGCCCGATGGGGCGGTACTAGAAACCTACTTTCAAAATCGAAGTTCGAAGTTAAATTATATCCATTTATATCAATTAAGTCACGAATGTCGAGAAAAAGGCACAGGGAATTCTAAAAATGCAAAACACGCTGGTACTTCAGAAAATTACTCAACTTTAAGCTAGTCTTCTCATTTTTCTTTGACTTGCAGGGCGTTATATAGTGGACAGAAATGAAAACGGGTCACTTAGAAATACACTTCATTTCCATAGGAAGTGACCCGTCTTCATTGCTCCTGAGTGTAGACACCAACCGACTTACAATTCCACCAGCTTATGTGATATGCAATATAAATGATATAAATGATTTGAATTTGAATTGAACATGTTTCAATGCCTGCGTTTGTTTTTTGTTACGATCGTCATTCACTCCCTCGGCCTCGGCCGCGCCAGGCACTTATTCCACCCAATTAAACGACCCGATAATCCTCTTAGCCGAAATCATCGGCTTCGCAAATGGAGTGGCGCTTCTAGCAACAGCGTTCGATACAACGAGAAATCACGTCTCGAAGAAAAAGCCAGTGCCAGCTAATAAATGAATAAAATTCTTCTTGTTTTTGTTTCAGTATGTTACCGTTATGATAGGTGTAAGTAACTAGACAGTAAAAACGGCCTGATCGTAAAAATACGATTGCAGTAGGGGTAAAGACAAAGTATACTAGAAGCTCTTTTAAATTTGGCCCTGATTTTATTTAAATAAATACATATCACAAAACACAGTCACACAAACTGTCCTAGTTCCACTTATATAGAGAAATATATACTTAAAGACATAGAAATCATCCAAGACTCAGGAATAAATACTCGTGCTCATCACACAAATATCTGCCCTTCCCGGGTTTTTTACCCTTAGCTTCGAAGGCAGGGTCACTACCAACTTCGTCGTTTTATTTATAAACAACTAGACTTTTCATTTGTATTCAATTAATGATGATGAATGAGCTAAGTAGATGACGTAATAATTTTATTTCACTTACCTTGATTTTGAAGTCATGCTCCCGAGAAGAGCTTGCATGTTATTATAATAATGATCAATCGTATTTTGTCTATTCTTAAAGTAATATGAACAAAATTAAATGTTTACCAACAAAACAACAAGCGAATTCTCCAACAAGCGATGCCTTTCATGTGACCTTAAAATCTGTATTTGTCTTTACACGTGGAATCGTACGTTAGCTGGGGTAAAACCTAGGCGCCCGCGTTAATATTGTTGGCAAGGAGCTCCGCCACACCGGGCGTTTGAGAACAGTTCCCCGTCGCATGGCACTTGCGGCCAAGGAACCCGCGTGTCATCGGTCCCACGTTCTATGAGCGTCTACCGCTAAACTTAAAAATGTACAATCCGACGAAGCATTGAAACATCAGCTGAGAAACCTTTTATTGGATAATGCATTGTACTCCGTGGATGAATATATGGGACTCAAATTGTAAAATTATTATTGTTTTGACATTTATTAATCTATGTATACCTATTGATTGACATCGGATAAGTGACCATTTACTAGATATTTAATAGTTGTTGTTTTGATTATTTGCATGTTATTTTTGTATTCTTTGATTATTAGTATTTATGTCGACAATCTCAATGTAATTTCATATTTTTTGACATTTAATGCAATTTATATTGTAATATTACATTGATGAATAAATAAACTAAAACTAAACTAAACTACAAATCTTTCTATCGGGTCCTTGTATTGTGCACTTCTTTGATAGCGAGTAGGTACAAAAGGTACTAAAGTAGTATTATTTCTTTGATAGCACGTATTAAAGGTACTAAGGCAAGGTATTAAAGCTAATATTCTCGTAGCCGGGGGCACGTCGCGGCCAGTCGTACGGCGTCGTTTGTTCGTGGGCTAATTTGTATGTGCTGCGGGGTCGGCGCCTAACGTGTTATCGCTCGTAAAGATACGGTTCGGGATGAGCAGTGCATTTGCTTCTCAGATATGAAAAGGAAAATAATTTTACAGCAAACAAACACAACTGAAATTAGTGTATAGTGAAACGACGACCCCAACCAGTAGCTCTATCATAAGCATTTCAAATCTACGTTTTCGAAGATTTACTAAGAATTTTTAAAAATATGAGTATAATTATCAGTAACTTATACAGATTCTTAATTTTTGTATGGAATCGGAACATCTCGGTTTTTTAATTTTTCGCGAAATTTTCTAAAATTCTAAAGCCATGATTAGACTGGCAATAAAAATTAGAAGTTTATTGCTGTCTCATTGTAACTCCAGTTGGAGAGCAAGAAGCACAATTTTGTTGTCTTTTTCTTACTTAAAGGTAAGAGTAAGACAGCAATAAACTTCCAGGCTAAACCTGGCTTCAGAATATTCTGTAACTTGCACATTCCTGCGCAAAGTTGGTGTAGCAAGCGTTACCCTGGACGATGCAACCTTATAATCCACAGCTATCTGCACAATACTCGTTACATCTACAATTTCACACATACTGTTTCACACACAATTTGACGTAAAATCAGCGCCTTCTGGTGCTCATTGGACACACCCGTCAGATCCCAGAGAGGTCGTTTACATATATTTGTACATTGTTTGTTTGGCGAGAGATCAAAGTGTTATTGTTCTTGGGGAATTAAATTCTAGAGCATTCACTAGTTATTTTTGGAAGATAAATACAAGATGATGCAAGTACTTATACTGTAATTCTATGGAACTTGCTAACTATGTAAACAAACAATATATTGAAATTGACATCTAATGTCAATTTTAGTATGGCGGCTTGTTTACATAGTTAGCAAGTTCCATAGAATGACACTTTAGGTATGATGTTCTGTTAAAAGTAGTGAAATTTATCTTCGCTACAAAGATGAAACATCATGATTCTATAATATTTGCAATTTCGTAGTTCTCTAAGAATACTTAAAATACGAGTGTTACTAGAAGTTAGAAAATAATTAAAATGAAAATGAAAATCTTTATTCTGTAAGTAGGCCTGTTGGCACTTTCACAGTTTAGTAAAATATTAACATTATTCCATTCGTACGTAAGGTATATTCCACGTTTAGAAATGGCAAAAAATGTAATGTGTAGGTACCAAAATTCAGAAAACAACCTCCAAATTAAATGGCCTCCGTAGACCAATAACTGCAACTACTAAATCTTAACGAGCAAAATTACGAGCTAAAGTTAATGTTTTGATAATTGTAATTCTGACTATTTTAGTGATGTCTGTATAGGTAGGTAGGTACTTTTAATTGTATCAGAGTGGACCAAATTTAGTAAAATAACACCAAATCTAAACAAACTAGTGATTCACTATTTTTCGTAATGAAAGGCGTTATTTATTGCTCAATCTGGGAAACCATTGAATTTATGCCTTGAGAGATATTTCTAACTTGCAAGTCTTGTATTTTTCAGAAACGGTTTTATTATTTCCATAGACGTTGCTTAAAAAATAGTCTAGTCTAAAATAACTTACAACCCGTTGTGATGGCAAAGTTAGTATGTTTTTAATTAATTTATCCGTCATGTCATGTACGTTTTAGCACTCACAATGGTAAAGAAAAGCACCTCTTTAAAATGAACTTGTCTTTTTCTGTTTAAAAAGGAACCAGTTAGATGGTATACATTATGTATTTGAGGTTAGCGCGGTTATTTTATTACGCAATATTCAAATTGAATTAAATTTGTTTAGGTACACTTTTTTTTCAGAATGAAGTCAGCTACGCGTTCGCCGATGGCAATGGCGACGGCGGCGGTGTTGCCACGCGGCAACTGCGGCATCGCGGAGAGGTCGGCGACGCGCAGGCGCCGGGTGCCGCGCACGCGCAGCTCGCCGTCCAGCACGCTGCCCAGCGCCGCCGAGCCCACCGCGTGGTACACCGAGTACGTCATGTGCCGGCAGTAGCAGCGCCAGTACCCCTCGCCCTGCCCACCGTACTCCTCACAGCCCGGCAGCTCCAGCCGGAGCAGCGACGCGTGCTGCTCCTTGAACAACGGCGTCTCCACCAAATGCTCCAATATCTTGATACTGCGCAACATTTCCTCTAAATCCCTTTCATCGTCCAAGTAGTTCGGAAAAATAGCTGGTGGATCTTCTGGATTGGCGCTTGCAAGACGAATGTTGCCGCGGGAGTACGGCTGCAGCACCACAGGTGAAGCCACTATAATGCCTTGGTGGACGTTTGCAGCGGTTAATTGCTTAACGACGTTACTATTAAGGCCTATCGCCTGCGTCACAATAGGGCTGATGCCCTGCAGCAGATTACGGTCAATGTACGCGTTAATGAACTCCAGAGTTGGAAGTTCGCAGTCTGAACTGTTATGGAATAACCGACCCTGTTTAAAATCGTAGCATTGACTATTGATGAGAGCCGTGAGATCGGTGAGTCCGTTAGAAGCTAGAGCCCCATCTTGTGTAGTCAGCCACTCTACGCCCTGGACGCCTTTGGTTCCCAGGACAAACACATTAGGCAGAGGCACTCCGGGCCCACGATCGACGAGGATAAGAACTAGTGGCAGCACGTGGTCACTCATGTTGTTGCCAACGGGCAAATCTATACGAACTGGAATACCTAAAGTCTTTAAATGATCCGCTGGTCCAATTCCAGACAGCATCAAGATTTGCGCGGTGCCCACTGTCCCTGCTGACAAAATGCCCTCTTTTTTTGCGTAGAGGCGAAGTTTTCGCTCAAACAGCCCATGTACTACAGTAATCCCCCGAGCTGTGTTATCATCGTTGAAGATAACTCCTGTACAGCGCGTGTTTTTCGTTACTTTTAAAACCTTTTTCACATCTTTCCGCGATAAGTACCCTCGAGCAGTGCTCATGCGCTCACCTTTATACACGTACCCGATGATTTGCGATACTCCAATCTGTGACTCTGCGTTAACATCGTAATTTACTGGAAAATTGAGATACTCCCAACTTTCTTTTATTTTTGAATGCCATGTGTTTTCAGAATCGGCAAAGAAGCCTATCTTCATGGTTCCGTTGGTGTTATGGTATGGGATGGAAGATCTTGGAAGTTCGTCTAAATTTTGTAGTCCTTCGTATTTTAGGAAGTAGGGTTCCAGGTCTTTCCAGGTCCACCCAGGGATCCCTAAGTCATCATAGTCGCGTCGATTTCCACGTAGATACATCATGTAGTTGATGCTGGTGGAGCCCCCGAGGCACTTGCCGCGGCTGAAGCGGCACTGGCTGTCTTGACCAGCCAGGCAAGACACGTTGTTGGGGATGGTCTTGTACTGCCAGTCCCAGGGTGATCCCAGTAGACCCATAGCTGCACCTGGAATCTGTAGAAATACGACGTTTTTAGTTTTTTTTTTCCTTCTTCGTTTACAGGCAAGGTTGTACAATACGGTGCAAAAAAGTATAAAATAATGCACGTTTTCTATGACATTATGCGAATCGAGGCTCAATTTTTACAAAACTCAAATAATTTGTCATAAGGGTATACCCTGGAGAGCAGATCGGGGTTGCCACCGGCCTCCACCAGCAACACGTCGTGGCCGGCCAGCGCGAGCCGCGCCGCCGCCGGCGCGCCCGCCGCGCCCGCGCCCACCACTATGTAGTCGAACGCGTCGCCGTCTGGAACAAACGACGTCAAATTTAGAGCTTGATCGTGGCAGGTCTATCTAGCCATAGAGCGTAAGATTGGACATCACAAACTATGTACTCGTATGTGATAGTTTTATTGATTTTATCGTTCTGATGCTTCAAGTCCAGTTAATGAAGCATTGAGAATACATATACAATTAATCAAAACAAACAGTAGCCAACGTATAAAATGACCCAAAGTGTCGACAAAACCAATATTCTACATGATGTAGGCTGAATAAATATTCATCTTCTTATATGTATACCAGACCTACTTGTACATGTCACAATGAAAACTCGTGTAGGTAAGAATTAACATTCATACGTTTATCTATTTGTTCGCAGCAAATTTATCGGCGCGGGTGAACGGGTTTGTACAATGTGCACCTTATTCTAACACTACACAGCACACATTTTTTGATGGTTAATGTGTAATTTATAACCCTTATCTTATTTAGAGTTAAAGAAGGCCGCTTGGGAATTTAATAATTAATTTTGCTTTTAGTCCTGAATTCGAACTATATATTTGGTGTGGCTAGAGGAGGTAAATGAGCTAGGTGGGTCACCTGATGTGAAGTGATCACCGTCATCCATGGACACCTGCAACACCGGGATAGGTATTGCAGCTACAATGCCGGCCTTTGAGAACAGAGTATGCTCGTCTCTTGAAGGTCCCCAAGTCGTAGCGAAATACCGCCGCAGTAAGCTGATTCCACAATTGTGCGCGACAAAAATTTTCGTCAAAATTGCACAGTGGTAGACTGCCATCCATCAAGGTGGTGGGGATGAAAGGACAACCGTTTGTGAGTGATACGGTAAAGGAAGCTACCCGCAACCAGTATTCCAAACAATGTTTCGGAGCACTCCCCGTGATGTATATGCGATAAAACATACAAAGGGACGCAGAATGTTATGAGTTTGAAGTTTGGTTCTGCATTATTTAGGTCTCAACGCTTTTTTACTTTAGATTCGGCTTGGCCAAATTTTTCATTTTTGATATCAAAATCAACAATCAAAATACATAGGTTATCTTTACCTAACGCTTCGAATCTGGTGTTGGGAATCTGTTATAGAGACTATGGACTATGTCGTCTAAGTAGACGTTTCGACTAATGTTGATGATGAAGAAGATGATGTTGATCAAGTAGTGGCAATAAACTGAATAACAATGGATCGTCGAACCTTGGAGAATAACGGAGAATGGCAGGTCAGGGTCCACCCCGTCCACTACTCTCTTCACCACGTCCAGCAGCAGCGCCCAGCCCGCCAGCGGCAGCAGCAGCACCACCAACAACACTTTCGGCCTGGAAGGAAAAATAAATAAGAAAAAATCGCTTTAGAAGGAGGAAATTGGAAAGTTACCATCTTAGTTATTTAACCTGACGGCCTAGACTGGACTAGCAGGAGGGCAATGTTTCCGACCCGTGTGTATGTGTATATGGGTTTTTGTTCCCTTGTAGACGCTGAACGGATGACAAACGAGGTGTTATTAGATTCATCTTAGGGTCGCGAGTGACATGGAATACTTCAAATTGCTAAAACGGCGGATAGACCATATTCAGGTTTTCAAAGTTGCTCTTTGTACGAGTATGGTTATTCCGCGGGGAGCACATTACATTTTGAGTTTAACTATTTCAGATATTTTTGTGTTACCCAACTACGCAAAACCGATTCTTATAGCTTGGGTACGGTTCTTGCGGTGACAGCGGTCATGACGACAGTGACGTGCTACATTTTCGCGATATCCGTGTTTCATCCATTGTCACATACCGACGTAAAAAATCCTTTTTATTACGATTCATCTGCGCCAAACATCGCTCTGAATCATTGATACGTTGTTCCTTTTGATCAGTTGTAAGCAAACGCGGCACCCACTTGGAAAAAAGCTTTTTCATGGCCAAATTTTTATGTAAAATTGCGAATTGCGATCTTCCATTACTATTTTCAGGACTTGGTTGTGTTGAGTCACTGCGTCACTGCTTCATTTGGACGACCTGAGCGTTCCCAATCATTTGTGTTCATGCGACCGCGTTTGAAGTCGGCATACCACCGACAAATGGTTGCTTTAGAGGGAGCTGATCCCGCATAACATTTTAAAAGCCATTGATGTGCTTCAACGGTATTTTTTCCCATTAAAAAACAATGTTTTATCAACACGCGAATTTAGTTTTTTTCTATTGTATCGAAATTACTACCAGCCAGGCCAGCGTGTCGTCAAACGCAGAACAAGAATGTAGGCACGAGGACTCCGATATCACAGACTTGAGACCGCAGGTAAAACTGTTAGACGTTTGGCGTTAGTTCTATCTGCGGTAAGAATCCGTTTAGTGGTCATTAGTGTTATGTGCTCGTGGATATCCTCATCAACGTCATAAGTTTAAATTGTGGGTACGGCTTTTATTCAAAGAAAGGGAATACGTCATAGTTCGCGTAGTTAAATATGAATTAGATTCACAGAAATGACGCAGCGGTGAATATTTCAGGGCCAGTTTTACTCATTGTCTTTACTCCTGTTGTTATCGTGTTGTTTACGTCATAACAGCTCTCATTAACTAGACAGCGAAAGCGGCCGTCTCGTAAACAATATGAATGCAATAGGGGTTCGTATCGATCCATATAACAACAAATGTATATTAATTGAATGCGATACAACATTTGACATATCGACGATTCTGTGACTCAACCTCGTATATTTAATTTTGTCCAGTATAAACTGACACGCACTAAGTATGTACTCGCGTACTTAGTGAGTGTCAGTTTATACTGGACAGTATTCTATATACGAGGTTGAGTCACAGAACCGTCGATATTCTTCCAGTACAATAATTATATTTTGGTGAAAAACACAGTTCATATAAAAACACCTGAAATAACATACCAAAGTTATAAAGTAACATAAACACTTTTGTTATTATAGTAAGTAATTAAATATAACGTATTATAAGTATAATCTCAAAGCCTTTATGTTTAAGTCGTTTTTAAAATAGGTTCGTGAGTATTGTTTCAGGCCCGGAGGGCTAAATCATCCAGAAATAGAAGCCCCGCGCATCGGGGCTCTAGGAGGACCGTCGAGCCTCTCTCAGCCCTGACGTTCTGTTGGCGTGATGGAAGTATAGCTTAGAAAATCTGACTTTACTATGCAGTATTATAGTATCTAATACATTAGGTCGACTAAAATCATATTAATAATTCATTATGTCGGTTGAGCAGTATGCGAAATGTTCATTGTTATTCATTGTCTATTATACACAATAAACTTATACTAATAGAGAACATGCATGAAAATCTGAATTTTAAGAGAAAATGTACAAAAAATCATATAAAAGGCAATACAATTTTATATAGTTGAATCAAAACTTGTTAAAATTTTAAAACTTCTTTTAATGTTTAGATTGTTTTTTAATTCAACAATATTGGCTTAAACACAGTAATTTACGAAATAAATGCAAATTACTTTAAAAGTTCCCTATATTTTAAACATGGAACAACAACTGTGACGTCATTTCTGTCGTCGATTTTGTATAGGGTGTTTTTGCAGATGGTCTGAACAGGGACCGGCCCGCTATCCCGTTCAAGGTGATTCGAATGGGATTTATAGGGGTTTTTCTTAGAATGGCCGTATCGCTTAAAAGCCGTTCGATTTGCTTTTAAAACCCGCTATCTCATTCAAGGGGTTTTGAATGGGTTTTATAAGTCTTTTACTTAGAAAAGCCGTTCGATATGCTTTTTAAAGCGCTATTTATAAGGGTTTTCTGTGCTTTAGCTGTTAAGGTTTCTCATATAGTGAATCGTTATTTTAACAAATGACTTAGTCATATATTTCGTTCCAAGAGGAGGTTTTAGTGGGGTATTCTTTTGAGAGGTTAGTCTTTCGAAGGCTTTTATCGGTGAATGGGTGGGCGGGTCCCTGGGTCTGAACTATGACTTTTTAAAGTTTAATATCTTTTGAAAAAAATACACGACAATTATTTTGCATATACAGTTATTCCTCTCTTTCATAGCACTTTCCAGAGAGCGTGAGAAAGAAATTTATGCATGATTCCTAAAGTTCATTAAACCAGTTGAAATTATATCAAAAGTTGTCATATTGAACATTGCACGTTGCAATAGGGGTAAAACAAAGTCCTGGTCCTGTTCTTATGTTGTTTGACACAATTGTCATGCTGTAACCTACAGTAAACACTTTCTTTGTTTCTTGTAACACAGAAATGTGTTTTGTGTGTGCTTAAAACCCTTTTGTCGTCTTCCTCCTTTGCGTAACTGTTGACACGCAGTCGGCGCACCCATAGGACCCACCCAAGAAGACAAAACCACGAGTTGATGTTGTTTGTAATTGTAGGAACCAAACAGTTTTCTAAACGTTCAACTTCTAAATACAAAACTACATTACTCGGCTATTCCACCATAGTTAACCATTACAGAAAACTGAGAAAACCTATCCAAAACTCGTATTAACTAATCAATATTCTACGTACTTATATTATTCTTATAAACTTTAAATGACTCGTTAGTCATTTATATATAGGTATTTATAAGTATGAGTATGGAATTTACATACTCAAACGAACATACTAGCTTCTGCCCGCTACAGCGTTCGAGTAGAATAAATTATGAAACGTAACGAAATACAGGTAGTAAGGCCCAGCCCCTCCTAGCCCCTTCCCCACTTCTCTATCGATGAGCTAAAATTTTCCGTAGTTCACTCAAGTATATCATCGACGAGCATATATTTTGACGTGAGAATATTCGATTGAAAACTAGGGTGCTTTTTAGATAAGTCAAAAAAATGACAGTGTGTTTAGGATGTAAAAAGGCAAGTTTTCACCAAATTTCATGAAAAAATCCTTTTTTTGTAAAAGGTAAAAATAAAAAACCAAAAACTTGGTATTTGAATTTTCACATATATTTTGTGGTTATGTGAAAACAGCGTCAATGCAAAAGTTGTAGATCATCACCTACAACTTTGCCATTTAACTTTTTTCCATACGACTTGTTTCGCCGGAAATCGGGATAAACCGTGTTTTTACTCTTAGACCAGGGGTTTTTATCGCCCGTAAATTATTTTTCATCCTATTTTTTTTCGGGTTAGACAAGTTGCATTCGACAATCGCTAGCGATTATGTTTCGATTGAAAATATATGGAATTGACGTTAGTACCTCGTGACTATCTCGGTGGCTTACGTCAATTCCGTACAATTGTGTATCGAAACCTAATCGCTAACGTTTTTCGAATGCAATTTGTCTAGCCCTACAGGTCTCGTTAACGATCGCAGACGTTGTCTCGCCCACGCGGGCAAGGGTGAAGAATGCCGTAAGCCAGCTCAGCTGTCATGTTTTACGACAACTTCACGACACTCGTGTCTGCGTGCACTAATCGTTAAATTAATATTGGATAAGGTTTTACGATAAAAAATAGTTTTAAAAAGTGGTTAAAGCGACTCGGTAGAAAAGTGTTTATATAAATACAAACATAAAGTCACGCCTTCATTCCCAGAGTAGTGTAGGCAGAGCTACAGAATTCATTACCAACAACTTTATAGACCTTGTTGATAAATCTGTAACCACATTTTGAACAATCAGGCTAAGACCACCAGTGTATTAGTGACAGGCTGCAAGCCCATCGCCTAACAGTACTACAACAAGCCCTCATTCCCTTAGTCGCCTCTTACGACATCCACGGGAAGACATGGAGTGGCACTATTCTAACCCGGCAACCACGCGGGAAAGTATTATTTATAAACTAAACTAAATTTTCCGCGTAAATCTAGTTTTTTTTTCCTTTCCAGGGTCACTACCAGCTAGGCTAGCGTGTCGTCAAATTGTATTGTATGATAGATTAACAGGAGTCCTGACGGCGTTTATGTGGGATTGGGCTTAGCCAGAAAATTAGGCCTTAAAAACGTTAACTTTCGGTGTGTCCACAGGAAAGACGGTAGCCTAAATCTGTGTATGACCCGACTTTTTTTTTAGTAACGAAATGAAGCTCGTTACGTAGAACATAATTGGATTGCTCTGAAGTTAAATGAGATAATAATATTTTGTTAAAATGTTTTGTGATTATTTGTCTACTTATTGTGAAATGCCCGTCCTTTTATTTCTGAAATTACTAAAGATAAAAATATGAAAGTAATTGAATAGTCCAGGGAATCCTAGTAATCCTACTAATATTGTTAACGCGAACGTTTGTATGTATGGATATGTGTATGTTTGTTATTGTTTCACGCCGAAACGACTGGACGCATTCAGGCGAAATTTAGTATGAATATATAGCTTACTCCCTGGTTTTACACATAGGCTACTTTTCATCCCGAGAAATTTGAAAGTTCTTCAGGGAATAACGATAATCGAAATGGATGAAGTCGCGGGACAAGCTATTATATTATAAATACAAAAGTTTGGTTGTGTGTGGTAGTTTGTTACTCTTTCACGCTGCAACGGCTTTACGGAATGGGGTGAAGTTGGGAATGGAGATAGCTAATACATTCGATTAACACATAGGTTACTTTCATCCCGGTAAATTTAAAAGCTCCCGAGGGAGTAACGATCATCGAAATCTAAGCGGACGAAGTCGCCATCAGAAGCTAGTAATTTATATATTACAAGAAACATAAATGAACGGCTCTAACACTTATGGTATTTTAGAAAAAGATAAGAACTGTCACAAGATCCCCTAATTAAATACTAAGGTTAATGAAGTTACGGCTTTGTTTGCTTTAAATAGATACTCGTATATCCTGAATGGTGGGATTGGTAGGCCTTCTAATGTATGAAGACAGCAACCAGCAGTACGACTTTGTTGTGTTTTTAATTGCCAAACCCTCGGTGCTCAAGCCCAGCTCGCACATGACCGGCCCTTTATTGAAAATGAACCCGCGGAAACAAAAGATAATATGCGTACTCACTCCATATCAAAGGTGCGTCTAAACGAGGACTGATAAAATTCAACGACGACACAGAATTAATTAATCCATTAAAACATACATGCACGTAAGAAAACACGCCAAGCTACCGAAACTTTTACCGCAAAATACGAGTTAATTTGCACTGATTACTACATGACTCGTACGGAATAATGAATTTAAACTCTGTATCATTATCTTTTGGTATTTATAGAAGCAGAAACTATGCATGACTAACGTTAATCCGTCAGTCATTTTTATTTTAATGTAAATTAAATAGGTAAAGTATTTATATGTTTTCATGTCTTATTCATTTTGCGTCGAACTTATCGCTGCTCTAACGTAACCAGTAGTAGCCTTAACATGGTGCTATTTAATTGTAATTTAGTGTGACTGAATTACACTATCACACTAGGTATTATAAATTCAGAAGTTTGTGTGTTTGTATGTGAGCTACTATGTTTGTTAGTCTTTAACGTTAAATTAGTGGTGGTATTTAGTGGTGGTAGGACCCTGTGCAGGGTCCGTCCGGAACGCTACCACCGTCTTATCCATTAACCACCCGCCAAGCAACAGTGTTCGCATTGTTGTGTTCCGGTGTGGGGATAAGACAAACGGTGAAATTACTAGCATAGAGGCATTCCATCTTAGTCCTCAGGGTTGGGAACGCATTTGAGGTCTTAGGATTATAATCTTGAGAATTCAAATGTCTATGGGTCTCAGATTCCACTTACCATCAGGTGGCCTGAGTGCTCGTGTGCCTTCTCCTTAACACAAAAAAAAAATAAAAAAAAAAATTGGCTGAAATTTTGAATGAATATAGTTTGTTCCCGAAAAAAGCAGTGATTCCGAGGGATGATCGAACTACTCATTCTACTCGGACAAAGGGGTGCGTAACGGTCGATATAAAAATATTTTCTATAATATCAGTCGATATAACGCTCATTTCATATAAGTATTGAATCATATAACAACATTTAATATATTTAAATATGATATAATTATCATTTTATATAACGATCATTTATTCTAAAAATATTTTATATAACATACATTAAGTATAATGCATATTTACTATAATCAACTTATGATATAAAGTTAATTTCATATAAAGTATAGTTGGTTTAAAAAAATACTGTCTATACTAACTCGTGTCCAACCACAAGGGTCGGTTTGTTAGTTACCTATTGTGACCCTACAGAGTGGTAACTCCTAGGTCTCAACTAATAAATAGGTTAGGTTAGGTTAGAATTGTGTCAAGGCGCGAAGCGCCATAACTACGCGGAATAGGAGCTCCGCAAAGCGGAGCTCCGTCGACTTTGCCTCACGGTCAGCGTTGTACCAAAAAATATACCACGTGATAGTTATACAAAATGATTTTTATACAAAATGATGATTATACCAAATGATGTTTATAATAAATAAACGATATACCAAATGATAATTATAGTAAGTAAAAATAGATATTTTGATAATATAACAATCGTTTATTATATAAAATGAGTGCTTATATGCTTTAAAATTATATCAAATGTTATTATATCAAATGAAATTATATGAATTGTTTTTATACCGATCATTACACACCCCGGACAAAGTCGCGGGTAGAAGCTATAGTAAGAAGAGCATCGGTGGCATAAGGGTGTCGACTCTTCATCGTTAAGGTCGTACGGCCAAGTCCTCCTACGTACCTACCAAGGCAATTCTCTAACTTGAGTAAATTACCCGATACTCTCACAGTGAAGGAAAACATCGAGAGGGAAACTGCACATTCGAACAGCTGAGCGTGTAAGAGAGGAGTATCTAGAAGGACCTATCTGTACAAGACACGACATAATAATAGGTAATACCACTTGTCTATGATTAAGTCTACAGATGAAGTCATTTCGTATACACTTTCGAACGTGAAATGTTACACTGTTTATTACAAATATGAGTTACGTTGATGACAAGACTAAAATGGTAACGTGCTCGTGCTTGAGTCGTGGTATTCGGTGGCGGCATCATTGGTCCGACCTACTTTGAGACTAAACTAACCTAACCTACGCGCTGATTTGAGATTTCAACCTTCTGACGAAACATTTAGGCGTCGACTGAGAAACCTTTTGTTGGAAAACCCTCTGTACTCAGCAGATGAGTTCATAGAATTAAGCCTTTAGATAGGTAGTTGTTATGTAAATATTGTTGCCTTGTAATTTTTACTTTCATTTTTCTTATTTCCTACCAACGTGTCTTTTGACTATTACTATTGTAATTTATGACTGTTAATATTTTATTTTGATTTATAATATTTTTAGGGTTCCGTAGCCAAATGGCAAAAAGCGGAACCCTTATGGATTCGTCATGTCGGTCTATCTGTCGGTCCGTCCGTATGTCACAGCCACTTTTTTTCCAAAACTATAAAAACTATACTGTTAAAACTTCGTAAGTAGATGTATTTTGTGACCCGCATTAAGAATTTCAGACATTAAAAAGAAAAAAAAAACAATAAATTTTGGGGGTTCCTCATACTTAGAACTGAAACTCGTTTTTTTTTTCATTAAACGCATACGTGTGGAGTATCTATGATATGAACTTGGCTTTAAAAACCACAGGCACGGAAATGTATTTAGGTAAAAATATTTATTTGCACATCTGCCTGGTAACAAAGTGTGGTTAGGGATATAATAGAATACACCTCATCGTCTATTATCATCCACTCTGCACGTGTAGTGGCGTCTTGAAGGAAAACCGGGCATGAGCATGTCGGACCATGCTCAGTGTAGGATTCCGAAGCCGTTAAGTACTACAAACATTAAAATCAACAAGTAAACTAATTTTCTAGTTAAAGTCATTTGGCATCGTCTTAGATGAGTTTAGTAGTTATAAACACTTTAATCGCCTATATCTCAAGAACCAATGATGTCTACTAGTCGTCATAGTTTTCCTTTAAAATTCGTTATTATGCGCTTTCATTTAAGTTTTTTTCTGATGGTTAGTATGTGCTGGTTTGGCTGCCCTAGAGGGGGATACTTGACTCTAACAAAAATTTGCGCTTTAAAGCTTAATATTTCATAAACGAATCTCGTAATCGAAAGATCGTTTTACCAACCCGTAATATTTTTGAAAGACCTATCCAACGACTCCCCACACTATACAGTTGACGAGATAAGAAATACATCCCCACGTTACGTGTAGGAGAGGTACACTAAAAACATATTTTTTTTAAGAATTTATTTTACCACTTTAATGGCGTGACTAATACGTATATTCATGTTGGTTGGGAGTTCATGCACTTTTTATAATAGTAAGTGGAAGGCAAATAATAAATAAATATCAGGGGACAATCTCACACAAATTGACCTAGTCCCAAACTAAGCTCTAGGCTTGTACTATGGGAACTAGACAACGATAAACATACTTATATAGAGAAATAAATACTTAAATAAATAGAAAACATCCAAGACTAAGGAACAAATATTCGCGCTCATCACACAAATATCTGCCCTTTACCGGGATTTGAACCCAGGACTGCTGGCTTCAGAGGTAGGGTCACTCCCAACTAGGCCACCGTGTCGTCAATGATTACAAAGACCTCCTAATAGTAAGTGGGATAAATATGAGACCTTTACATATTTGTATATTAAACACAATACGTGTACCTGTTTTGAATACAAGACTGTGAATGCGTTGTTAACCCAGAGAACGGGAGGTTGACTATGCTAGCAATTTGACCAGTTGTCTTATCCCCACACTGGAACACAACAGTAAACACTTTTGCTTGGCGGTAAGTTATTTAAAGTATACGATGATGGTAGCGATCCGGATGAACCCAGCGCAAGGTCCTACCACCACCAAAGCCACCATGTAGGTGTTGGTAGTAGCTGCACATGATCAAGTTTCTCGCAATGTTGCCTACCATAATAATAAGGAGATCTGATTAAAATCGAAACGTAACAGAATAAAATCCAAGCTTGGATGTTTTATTGCTGAAAATAACTTCCAATAAATTATTTATACCAGAAGCCAAAGTCAGTATTCACAAACTCTGAAATAATTTAATAAAATTCAAAACTAAGAAAGCGAAGTAAAATTATCTTTCCATCTACAATTTCAACTATTAAGATTGGATTTACTGTATATTCGTGACTGGGAAATCGAGAAGTTAAAGTTTGAATAGTTTTATTATTTGTAACTTAAATTAAACTTGATGTTTTATGTTTGAGTAATTAATTTGAAACAGTTGAAACTAAATAATATCCACTCACTTAGACACTCGTCTACGGGCTGGTATTAATGTTTTGAACCCAATAAATGTTTATCTTATTCTTTAATCAACTTGTGTCATGGTGACACACCCCAAAGTCCGTAAAGACTCGGAAGAGCGAACCGCGTTGGAAGTCTCTGTCCTCTGCTTCACCCACAAAGCTGCCCCCCCCCCCGCCCCGGCTCGAACAAATCTAAAGCATAGGGAAATAAAGGCAACTGTGACGTCCTCAGGGTCTTTTCCAAATCGCAAAACTCCAATCCAGGATTTAATGTCAATAAAACGCTCGAATACGAATAAAGAATTTATTCGCATACATTTTATAATGGCTTACCCAGCTTATGCATCACGGGCATGCAGGGGAAGCAGCGAAAGGCACTTCCGACCCGGACCGCGGGCCGGTGCGCCCGGCCCGGCACGAGCCCGGTCAGCAAAAATCCGTTAAATACGCTAAATCGGTTAAATATGCATCAAAATGGCCCCATATCCGGGTTCAGACGAATTTGTAAAAGGTATGATGAAAATTTGATTGTTAAGGTTTTCAGTCCCTAAGCGCGACTAACCTCGTCATAGTATAACTCCTCTTAAATCAAGCAACGGATTTTGATGCGGTTTTCACCATCTGTCGGATGATTGTTCACGGAAGGTTTTTATGTAAGTAATAAATACATTCTGGTTTATATACGGGTGTTACAGAAAACTCAGACAAACTAAAGCGAAGCGAGGGCGGGTCGCTAGTACTTGTACGTATGTTTCATTCATTATTATTTTTTTTTTTTTTTTTTTTTTTTTTTTATTATTTATTTATTTCGTGTAACATAATTGACACAATAATTTTGTTAGTAAGAATAGTTACTTAGTCTAAGGTGTTAGTTGCATTAACCTAAAACAAAATGGCACTAGTAGGGGAATGCAGTCCCCCACAGTGATTTATATAGGGACAGTCTACTCTGCCCGCTATCATGCGCAGGATGGTGTTGGGGCTGTCGCGCACGCGGCGCACCAGGGCCGCCGCGCGCTTGCGCATGACCGTGTAGAAACAGTCCACACGCGCCGCCGCGAACATCCCTGATGCGCTACAGAAGCGAGGCAACCCCATCAACACCCGAAACGCATTATTATATTGGACCCGGAGGGCCCCATAGGCCCGTTGAGTATAATGCTCCCACAGGCTGCCGGTGTAGAGAGAGGTACAATAGGCTCTAAACAGAGTAATTTTTGCCTCTGTCGAGCAACCGGAAAACCTGCGCGCAATCATGTTTGCTCGAACCGACAAGGCCCTCCGCTCCCTCTCGATGTCCATATTGTCTTTGAGATCGGCCGCAATCACATGACCTAGATATTTAAAATGGTCTACTCTCTCCATACGAGTACCGTTAAGGCAAACCTTGGGAACCTCGACTGTCTTTTTGCGACCGGTTTCAAATACCATATACTGGCTCTTTTTAACATTATAGATAAGGCCATGGCTGGCCGCATACGCTTCGCATATATTTATCAATTTACGCACCCCACAGACCGACGCACTCAGCAGCACCATGTCATCCGCGTAACTTATATTATTAACACACGTGTTATCAATATGACATCCTACATGTGTGTTGCTGAGCGCCTCGATCAGTTCGTTAACGTACAAGTTAAAAAGAGTTGGCGATGTCAACCCTCCCTGTCTGACCCCACACTCCAACCTATATGAGTCAGAAAACTCATTTGCCCACCTAACGCTATTGACCTGGTTTCCATACCAGTACTTGAAAATACGTAGGGTCTCCGGAGGAAGGTTAGTACCCTCCAATTTTTCCCACAGTATATCGTAGGACACCAGGTCAAAGGCCCTAGATAGGTCCAAGAAGCAAGCGATCACTGGAGTCTTCCTGTTTACGTAATATCTGACAGTATGCTTCAAACTCAGTATTGCAGACTCTGTAGATAGTTGCCGTCGAAACCCAAACTGGTTATCATGCAATTTTACATGTGTGCTCAACTGCGAATTTAGCACACTGTCAAATATTTTAGCTACGATCGTCGCTAGAGATATGGGTCTATAGTTATTTTTGTCTGCTAAGTCTCCAGTTCTATTTTTGACCACAGGCACAACAATCGTACGCATAAAGTCATCCGGCAGGTACGAATGTCTCACGCATACTGTATAAAACATTGCCAACACTCTTGATATATGTGGACCAGCATGCTGCAGGTGTTCGATGCTGAGCCCGTCGTGACCTGGAGATTTACCCCTAGACATTATCTTAATGGCTTTATCCACCTCCTTTGCAGTAAATCTAGGCCCGACCTTCTCACTACAGGTCTCACCATCGAACCCCCCTCCCCTCGTTGTACCTAACGGAGATCTTATAGAGAAGTGGTCCTTAAAGAGATTAAATTATTGATTCCATCGAGTCAGCCGAATGGCGTCCAAGTTCCAGAGAGCATCACGAGTGAGTGAACGCCGTCAGCTGTGTTGCTGATCTATTTCAACGCCCGCTTAACAAATTTATTGTTGTCTTACGGGTCTAAGAAAGTCACTTAGAACCTTAAAATTTGCCTTTTTATTTTAGCTACAAAGTACTTAATTAAATTAAAGCGGTCAAGGAAAATGTTTGGGAGATGTTATAAAAAAAAAAAACGTTATTGCACAAACATACAAAATTACGTACAAAAGGTGAACCGTAAAACTTCCCAACTATAGTCCTAGCCTGCGACAATGGTCCAATTTTCGTCCTTACATTGTCCTTATAATATGATAGCTATATGGTTACATTTTAAAGCAAATTATTTTAGGTCAAACAAATCATTATATACCCAGAAATAATAGCAGTGAACTATCATATTTTATGGATAATGTAAGGATGAAAATTGGACCATTGTTGCAGGCTAGGACTATAGTTGGGAAGTTTTACGGAACTGAAATTGATAATAATTATTATATGGCTAATAAATGACATTGGTAAGCATACAATAATAAGCTAAAGCTACCTGGACGAGATTTCTTAACGAGATAAGTTGGCATTTGTTCGCCAATGTTATTTTTTGATTTAAATTTCTGTTCAATAAGTAATTAAGCCAATGGCAACAACCCCGTCCAAATATTGAAATTAAAGGTAGAAAAGATATTCCCTCTTGTATACTATTCATCGATCATTCACGGGCCGATAAATTGCCCTGTCGCAACGTTACCTCGTAAGGGTGGTATTTACTGCACGATTGAACGGTCGCTGGTGTAAGCCGGCTGAAACAACGGACGGCCTAAGCTTGACTGTCTGAGCGTCATGCGCACCTAGATCAAGCGGATCAACTCACCACACGAAATATTTTACATACATACATACATAACGTCACGCCTTCATTCCCAGAGTGGGGTAGGCAGAGCTACAGAAATATCAACAACTCTAAACAGACTTGTTGATAATTCTGTAACCACATTTTGCACAATCAGGCCAAGAAGTTTACTAGTGTATTAGTGACAGGTTGCAAGCCCATCGTCTAACAATACCTACTACAAGCCCTTATTCCCTGAGTCGCCTCTTACGACACCCACGGGAAGACATGGAGTGGCACTATTCTAACCCGGCAACCACACGGCAAATATTTTAAAGGCGAAGTATTTCTTTTGATGGATTGATATTTCATCCCATACATACATACCTACATAACATCACGCCTTCATTCCCAGAGTGGGGTAGGCAGAACTACAGAATTACCAACAACTCAAACAGATTTGTTGGTAATTCTGTAACCACATTTTGCACAATCAGGCTAAGATATTTACGAGTGTATTAGTGACAGGTAGCAAGCCCATCGTTTAATAGTACTATAAGCCCTTTATTCCCTTAGTCGCCTCGTACGACATCCCCGGGAAGACATAGAGTATCACTATTAGAATCCGGCAACCAGACGTGCACTTTATATTATCCTATGGTTTTTGAAAATTTCTCCGTAACATTTACTGCAAAGAACATAGG
This sequence comes from Acleris holmiana, assembly GCA_949316455.1. Taxonomy (NCBI): domain Eukaryota; kingdom Metazoa; phylum Arthropoda; class Insecta; order Lepidoptera; family Tortricidae; genus Acleris; species Acleris holmiana. Next base: position 360,660 of record OX438773.1, on the reverse strand, counting down.
TAAGAAACAAAAACATCGAGAAAGGGATGGAATGTGAGATCTTCATCTGTTCTGTCTTTGTTCATCGGCGTAGGCTTTGACTTTGGCCCTAGAATTAGTATTTCCGGTCTATTTCTGAGCGAGTGGGTTACCGCTAGCGTTCGACTAAATAACGATCGATCACGAGTCGAGGACATAAGCCACTGGGCCACGAACTCTTTTAATACCATGAACTTAAGTATATTTTAGCAAAATTTAATCAGATTCGCAAGTAATTCATAAAAAAAAACATTTTTTTGTCTTGGCACACCAACAAAGTACATACATTATTCAATTCTGATGCTCGTAAAGTCCTTCTTTGTGCCGGGTATAGGCTGCATAAAATAGCATTTTATACACTAGTGCATAAAGTGTTGTCGTCATCTTGACTAAGACAATTAAGCTCTACAGCCAGACAGTCGAGGTGACAGCACTAAATAAACTTGTTTTTTGAATACATTTACTTTAATTTATTTGCCTTTAATGTTGATCTGACACTAATGAAATTTGAAACTATTAAAAACAAACATTATTAACAAAAAAAACATACAAAATCAACGTATCACTTTGCAGTATCCCGCTCGACCTAAGTTAAAAGTTTCAAGCAGAAAATAAAAAAAATATGTAAAAGAAATACAGTGGCGGGAAAGAGCTTTTTGTCTCGTTTTGGACTATTAATTAGTTGTTTTCTTCGCAAAACTGTCAGTATTGCGTTCGACCTAAGTTACATGCAAAAAAAAGAAGAAGAAAAGCAGTGGCGGGGAGAGGTTGTTGTCTCGTTCTGGACTATTAATTGGTTGTTTTCTTCGCGAAACTTGTTGTGTTACGGAATTTCGTTAAAATGTTGTCAAGTGAGGAGGAAATAATTCTCACACCTAACACACTAATGATTAAAAATGCAAAAGAACTTAATGAACAGACATTGCCGCCTAAATCCAATATTTTTTATTTAATTATTACTGCTTTATTTCTTCGTAATCGAAGAAAAGATAAATCGGTCTTAAAACCCGTTTTATCCTCGACTTAATTATCCACCCTCGCCTACCAGCTCGGATGGATACCATAGGTATTGCATAAAATGGTTTGTTTTATGCCCTTGTTGTACAATCTATCGTAACTTTATGAATAGGGAGTTAATAATTTATGATAATATTGAGCGAGGAAAGGTGAGACTAAGTCTGTGACTAAATTAAAGTGATTTCAAGTTACGACGGCCTTGCTACTCAAATTGTCTTTAATGGTTGCGTAAATAAACGTCAAATTAAATAGATGGACGAGGCTTTGTCGATTGAAACGCTACATAAATAAATAGCGTTACAAAACACAATTACACCTATTTAAAACAAACATCGTGTGTTGAGCGTGTGATTTGAACAAATGTATTTAGTACAAGTTTAAACACGTCACTTGTTGTTCAACATTCTACTGAAACGTTGCATTTTTAACTTTCGTGCAATTATTAGTTGATGGTACCTACTCCGGACACTTGTACTTAAAGGCTTTTTAATTTCCTTTGATGCCCGTTGATAAGCGGCAAGGGCCAGACATTAAAAAATATACATCACTGTTACATGATTTTTCTCTCTTTCTCTTAAGAGTCAAAGCAACAAGAGTAAGAGAGAGTGCTTAGACACGTAAACCGTTTAGCGCCGGGCGCGCCCTGATAGCGCCTGCGTTCCACAGGCAAATACAATAACTCGGATTTATCTGAGAAGTCCCGACTTAACTTAAACAAAGCTATTAATAGAAAATACAAAGTAAAAGTAACGGGTTGGAGAGTTTTGAGACGCATACATTTAACTAACGCATATTATGTCAAAGTTAACGTCTAAATATTTATTTCACTTAATTATAGGTACGATGAGATCATTGAAAAATCATTAGATAAGTATCTTTAAAATATACACTTCCCCCTTAATCTACCCTACTCAAAGCGCGATGAATTGAAAGCCCGACCACCTGCGGCGATCAATTACACATACCTTAATGATATACTCTCGTGTCGGCAATGTGTGAGGACCTTAACCCACAAGATAGGCTTCGTGAGTCACATAAGAGCACGTGAGCGCCAAAATCGGAGCTGAAGTAGTCGCCGTGGCCGAAATCGGTCAGGAGCTCATCATCACCTTAGTTATATCAACAAGATGAGTCTGAGTGTTGATGCCGAGTTCTGCTGTAGCTTTTAATTGCTGTTAACGTATGTGATAGTACATATTCGTTTATACATACATAAATAACATCACGCTTTTATTCCCAGAATAAAGGTAGGCAGAGCTACAGAAATTCCAAAACCTCTAAAAAGACTTCTTGATAATTCTGTAACCACATTTTGCACAAGTAGGCTAAGATGTTTATCAGCGTATTAGTGACAGGTTGCAAGCCCATATGGGCTTAATATGCCCTTTTGAGCCCTTATGGGATGTTATGTATTTGAGTAAACTTGAATCGTGAATTATAAACAAGTATTTTTAAATTTGTTGGTATTTCGGGATCGGGTATGTCCGTAGCATCTTGGAATATGCGAGCACCGTCTGGTCTCCTCAATATATTGTTCACATTGAACGAATTGAACGTATTCAACGTATTTTTATCCGCCATCTAAATTTCAGGCTTGGAATAGGACATTTAAATCTAGCATATGAATCTGCTTGCAAGCGGCATGGTTTCCTCTGCTTGCAAAAGCGCCGTCAAATAATGGACATGTGCCTGCTGCATGATATCGTCAACGGCCGACTGGACAGCCCTGAGCTCACGGCGGAGCTGTCTTATAGCACGCCAACATTCCGCTCGCGTCACGCTAAACGAGTACTGTTTCACGTCCCCTTTGCTCACACTAAATATGCCCTGAACTCACCATTGCTACGCGTGGCTAACACATATAATAAAATATTTAGTCATTTGGACCCATTTTCTTTATCAAAATCTGCCTTTAAAACAGCAATAATAAAATGTTGCACTTCATAAATTATTTTCGGGTACTGCGCACACACACGCAAACACATACTCACAAACGCGCACACAACACATACACTCATACACACTTTTTCAAACACGCACACACGCACATGTACTTACAAGCGTGGCTTTTTTACCTTTTCTTTTGAAATATTCTTCTTTGTTAGTTAACCTAAGTTTGTTCTATTACTTGACTTGTGGTTTGCATGAGCACAGGCAGCCCTTTTTAGTTTTTAATCGCTTCAGTGTTGTTAAATATGTTACCTGGTTAATCTGTGGATATCTATAATTGGCTTTGTTTGCTATTTGGTGTTATCGGTTTTATATTTTCTGTATTGTGCTGTTGATGTCCTTAATAAATAAATAAATAAATAAATAAATCCTATCATTTCATAATCAACGTTTCACAAATGATTCATTTCACAAACATATCATTTGACAACCCGCGATTTTTCCCGAAACTAAATAATTCTGGATTTATAACAAAACCATCGTGTAGAACTCTATGGGTTAGGTTAGGTTAGTTTTTTAAAAATCATGAAATATCTGTAGTTTAAGAAAAAAAACTGGGTTGCGGAACGATGCATTTGGCAATGATTTGTCGGTGAAAAGGCAGAGAACCTGGTATTTCTATAGCTCTGACTACCCCATGCGTCATGTTATGTATGTATGTAAATATGTATTTTATTAAAGCAGATATTTCTATCTTTTGTACGGATGTACACATCTACATATTTGTTACTTTTCTGTTATGATGTTAATTTGTCTTCTTGAATCAGAATCAGAATCAGAATAATCTTTATTCAAGTAGGTTTACAAATAATAAACTCTTTTGAAACGTCATAGTAGCGACTTAGCCTAAATTGACTGCAGGTTCAAATCGCGACCGATCAGAGAAGAACCTGTAAGAAACTCTGTCGGATGTCTTTTTTTTTCGACGTTCGCAACCTTTTGTCGTAAGGACTAAACATTTTATTACAAGCAATTCAGTCCCAAGCATTGTTATCATTAATATAGTCTTTAATACTATAATATGCTTTAGAAATTAGTTTACGCTTAACGTAACTCTTAAATTTATTTACTGATAGTTCAGTAACATTACTTGGGAGCTTATTATAGAACCTAATACAATTACCCATAAAAGAGTTTTTTATTTTATGGAGCCGCGTGAAGGGCACTGCAAGCTTATATTTATTTCTGGTATTAACATTATGTATGTCACAGTTCTTTCTTGCATTGTCCTTGCTTATTCCTAGGTTACCTGGAAGAGATCCTATATGTGTGGAAACCATTTGTTACTTTAATAAATGAGTTCAACTATGTACGGCCGAGCTCATAAGTAGCTGTACATTTTAGTATCTCGTCGCAGCTATTGATATACAAAATTCAAACCACGCTCAGTTTAATATGTTATTGTGACAAAGTATTAAAATGTACAGCTACTTTGAGTCAAACTACATTATCTATATTGATGCAAATATATCTTGTAATTGTTTATGTGTAAATACATACATAATTATTGAGACCGAAAAACCACCACAATTGGCAAAACACATCTTTAATGGACATACATTTATTTAGTGAGCAACAGATGTGTACGCAATTTGCATTTGAGTTAATGTGAGACATAAACAATACCTTAGTCATTCATATTTAAAAAATATGATCTGAAAATAACAAGGAAAAGAAATAAAATACAGATCACATCACCTTATTGTATTTGAAATAACAACACAAAAATAAGAAAAAAAAAAAAAACTTTCCTGAGCTTCGATTTTTCTACTGGGTAAAACATTGGTCTTTGACATTTAATTGTAGATTTTGATGCACCTATTTCAAATGTAAATGGCATTATGAGTGATCCAGTGTTCATTTAAAAAATATTTCAATGTTAAGGAAACATTACCCATGTTTTTTTACGCAGACGGCTTTGGGGCAGTGCTTAAATATATCACAAGTGTGCTATTTGGTCGAGAAGGGTGATTACTTGCTGGACTTGTATTGCGCGGCCTTAACGTCCTTAACGTCCACGCTAACTCATACCTACTCGTTCCGCAATAGCTAACTTCCTGTCTCTGCAGTAACGTGATATTATAAGCACAACAACTCATCAAGAATGCTGAAAGTACTAAGGACTCAGAATGTTTCTCTAATCATCACTCGTTTGGGTCACTTGCGATCTGTAGTGAATGCGAAATTTAGAAAACAAGTAATATTTCTTTTTCAAATGGGCGACGTCGTTCCAAGGAACAACATGTCCTAAACACTCAATTTCTGGTTTTCCGTTACTATAACATTCTACGATCTATATTCCAGATTAATTACTCTTTCCATATGTAAGTATATGTCCTATCAAACAACGCAGCTGCATATTATTATGATGCAGTGACCTTTATGTCCGGCCAAGTGCATTACCGAAGATCCCGGAGGAGTTATAAGAATTTGGATTACCTTTACACGATAAGAAGAAGAAGATAACCTTGTAACATTTAAAAAAGGTATCCTTTTTTTAGAGTTCCGTAGTCAAACTAGGAACCTTTATAGTTTCGCGATGTCCGTCCGTCCGTCCGTCAGCAGCCTAGCTTAAAGACTCTTAGTACTAGAAAGCTGTTATTTGGCATGAATATACATATTAGTCACGCCAACAAAGTGGTAAAATAAAATCGTGAAAAAAAAAATAGAGTACTTCCCCAACACGTAACGTCTCGTCTACCCTATAGTGTGAGGTGTCGTTGGATAGGTCTTTTAAAAATATCGGGTATGTAAAAACAATTTTTCGAGTAACCGATCCATTTAAGAAATATTAAGCTTTAAAGCGCTAATTTTTGTTAGGGTCAAGTGTTGTAGTACGTAACGGCTACAAACATAAAAAAATCGGAACCCTACCAGTGTAGCATGGTCCGACATGCTCTTACCCGGTTTTTTTCATGTCTATGGTTTGCAGTATTAAGGATGGCAAGGTCAGCGATATCGTCTTTACAGGCTGTTAGATGTAAGGATGAGAGTGTCGTTTCCTTTTATAGGGCTAAGTTGGTAATATTGGGGCTCCGAAACGGGCTGAATGGGCCATTGCGATATCTGAAAGTTTAGGGTCATCCCGATCGAAGTCTGGCAAAGTTTTGGCAGATTCGTAGATGGCGTGTTGGATCGTAAAATATGCGATATCGGTAATACACACTACGTTCTGGACAGTTAAACTATGAAAGATGAATGTATCTGAAAACATAATATGAAGTTGTATTCGACGAAGTCTTACTACATGATCTATAAATTGTCATAAACAAAAGGCGTGTAGGGTAGACCATTCAGTTATTGCCCGCGACCAGCGATTGCCCACTACATTATTTAGAGACTGCAATGACAAAGAAAATATGTATTATGTTTATATGTAAGCAAATATTTTTTCAGTGATTGAAATTGCTAAATAATGCAGTAGGCAATAACTGTATACTTTACCCTATGTACAACACTCGTACTTTGATTCAAAGGCTCAATATGACAATAAAACAACTGTAGGTTGCTAAGGATAATATATTGCTCTCGTTGTTCTAAACTAATATACAATCTCGGGGAGACAAACGACACCGGTAGTTAAAATACAGGCAGCGCCATCCAGCGATGGTGTTTTCGACTGTTTTATTATTAATCCTACTCGGCACAAGATGACACTGCTTGAAGTCTAAACGCTGTCTAATCGTATTCCTACTTGATACAAGATGACGCTACTTGAAGCCTAAACACCCTATGTAAAAGATATAACAATCTCTTTTCCTTGACTCTAAAAAACAAGTGACGTGACCTTATCCTTGTATTTGCAAGTATTCATTTAAATATATAAATAACAGACAAAAGTGATTGGCCTAAGATACCTAACTAGTCTAGGGGACATGGTTTCTGTAGGAGAACGTATCGAAACTTTATTTAATTTAGTTTGGGTATAAATATTATTAGCTCTTGTGTTTATTAGAAGTTTCGACACGTTGTCCTGCTTAACTGCGCATGAAATATATTTTTAAATTTTATTAATTGTTTTATATAATGCTAGGTTAAGTCCTATCATTGTCATAAGAAATATTTAAAAAAAAATGTCTGACTACTGAGTTTCTTGTGGGGCTTCTTCTCAGCAGTGGTCCTCCTGTCTCGGGAAGTATTTTGACGTGAACAAGTGCCCGTGCGGCCTACTTACTTAATAAACAGCTTTTATCTTTTTATCTTTATAGTCAGTTTCCTCTGTTATATATTTAGGTGACAATGACTATCGTAAAGTTGACAATACGAGAACGTGTCAAAAGCAATGCTGTTTTAAAGAGTAGGATAGCGCCCCTGGTGCGTTAATGTCTAATGCGTGTCAGCCTTAACACAGTTTCTACTGAAAGATGTTAATATTTACCCGCTGCCTTTTTACAATGAGTACTTATCTCTCACAATGTGTTTTTTGAGTCAAAATGGGCCCAGAACCAACAGAGGTGAGGGATGTGCCATAAAGCATTGTTTTTGTATGTACTTCATTATCCATTATCCACGGGCATCGATCTGAATTCTATTGCAGAAATATGGTAACCCACCCTTTCATCGAATTTCACTTCATCGATTTGTATTATTTTATCGAACGCTATTTCTAGAAATAAAGAAAGAAAGAAACATATTTATTCAGCACACACATAGCAAATATAAACATCAAAAAAAAACTAGTACTAAAATAGTTATTTCACCAATTTATAGTGGATTTGTAGGTAAAAGGAGCCAGCAATGTGTGGATGAAAAGGGTCTGACTAAGCTTGTGCTGCGACTGCGGAGCAATCACAACGCTGTTATTCTGTCAGAACCTAGGAATCTGCGAGTGCGTTAGAACAATTGAGTTTTGGTTAATAATTGTTATAACGGTTAATAATGAAATTAATAAATATTGTATAAACGAATATCGGAGGAAAATATTCAATTAAAAATACATACAAGTTAGAAAGGCCTTCAGCAAGAAAATAATACTGTATAATGTTTAAACACAAATCACAATACCGCAATAGAAATATGTGTTATAAAAAAATATTTAATAAAATAAATAAGTTGGACAAAGCAGGGCAATCCTCAGGTTCCAGTTTGGATTTGAAGTAGATATTTTATTAAATTCAGTTTGAAGGAAAATTTTGAGCAGCAATACGTTATCGGGGGAGGTAAATCATTCCAACACTTTGTGGCCTGTAACCGAAAACTGCCACGGAAAGCGGCGGATGTGTGTCGCGGGACACAGAGCGGTTTGGCTACTGCCCTTAAACGGTCTGCCCGATGCTGTTGTCGCCACGTCAATCTATTTAACAAATACTCAGGCTTTCCCGATTTGATAATTCTGAACAAGAGACAAGCAAGGTGAAGATATTGGCGGGATTTCTTTTTTCTTTAGACTTGTTAGAGTTAAGAATAAGAGATTTTTTGGAGGACCAATCAGCGATGCGGGCTAAATCGTCATTCATGTCTCCAATAGCTTTTAATACATTATCTCTATTGAAAGGAACAAATAACTGAAGATCATCCGCGTAAAGGTGGTAGTTACAGGGTTTAATGCAGTTAATAATATCGGATGAATATAGAAAGAAAGAAGAAGAAAAGAAGATGAATATAATATAAAAAGTAAGGACCCTAGGATTGAACCCTGAGGAACCCCCCGAGTGACACTACTTACATTGGATAATTGAGTAGACCCATCATTATTTTTAATTTCTACTTGTTGTTGACGACCACTAAGATAACTGTGAAACCATTTCACTGTACAGTGATCGAATCCGTAAAAAGATAACTTTGAGAATAGAAGTTATACATTAATTGAATCAAATGCTCTAGAAAAATCTAAAAGAGTCAAAATGGTGCCACAACCTGCGTCCTGGGAGGATAAAATTGTAGGTATCGAAAACATCTAGCAAAGCAGTACCGGTGCTATGACCTCTTCTGAAACCCAATTGAGCCTGTGCCAATAGACCGTGTGTTTCACAGTAACAAAGCACCTGATCATAGACAACCCTCTCTAGAATTTTAGAAAGGTAGGGGACCAAACTGATAGGGCGGAGATCGCGGACACTAGAAGAGTACGACTTTTTAGGTATAGGTCGAACGAGAGCAGTTTTCCAGGTATCTGGAAAGGTGAATGTTTTAATTGATTCATTAATTATTGCTGTGATGGTTGAAAGACTTTGCAGCAGGGTAAGAAGTATCATATCCCTAGATAAACGGTCAGCACCTATAGCGTTAGATTTGATGGCGAGAATAATTTTAGAGATGGTTGCTTCGTCAACGGATTTCAAATTAAACGGTTCGGTTTCAAATTAAAAGTCGCAGCACTATGTTTACTGAACTCGTAACGCGTCAGATGAGAGATATCAGTAGAGTTATCACCTGGAACATCTAGAAAGTGTTTATTGATGTCATCTGGATCACATAAGTGATCAGGGAGTCCAGGTAGGTCATTTGAATCAGGCAAAATGTTTTTTTTTAGATTTTTCCAAAGTAATCTAGAGTTCTTAATAATTATTATCATTAACATGTCGGTCATAAAAAGCTCTTTTCTCAAAGTAAAGGCTAACATTAACTAAGCGTTTTAAAGTTTTGTATTGCTGTTTATGCGTGTCTTGCTTAGTTTTACTATATTTTTTATGTGCTATGTCTCTCAGGTCTTTCATGAAACGAATGTTACTTGTTAGCCATGGAGTAGGCTTATGGTGAACAGTGATTCGCTTTTCCGCCGCAAACGCATTAAATAAGTCAATTACTACACCATTGAACGTTTCGACTATTTGACAAACGTCAGTCATATTTAAGATATCACCCCAATTGATAGCATTCAATGCAGAGTTGAAAGAATCCAAATTGATGTCCCGCAAAGGTCTATAAAAAAATACCCTAGGGGAAGGCTTTTTTATTTTTACTTTAAATTCTGCTGTAATAATAGCGTGAGCGCCTAACTCAGGAATATGGCCGACATTTACGTTCAAAACGGGGGTATCCGTACATAGGACATCAATAAGAGTTGAACTGTGGGGGGTAAAATGTGTCGGCTATGTGACACAGTTAAAAAGGGCAATTGATCTCAGGAACTGGTGCAGTTTAGCAGTAGCTACATCCTTTATGTTAAAAATATTAACATTAAAGTCTCCAAGTAAGATAATATGGTCAAACTGGATGAAGGACGCTATCGATTCCGCGAGTGCGTCAATAAATAAATCTACATTTAGCCAAGGCGGATGATACGCCGTACCTATAATTAAACTAGTAGATTTGACCTTAGTAGATATCCAAATTTGTTTAATTTGTGCGCTAGATGGCGGGTGGGGGCGAGTTTGAACACGGAAACCGTCCTTGACAAAGAAGCCAACTCCGCCACCCCGCTGCCGTACGCTGCGCGGCCGGGGGGGGGGGTTCGGCGCAAGCGGAACCCTGTCAGACGTGGCGCGCGTCCCTCCTCACCCTCCCGAAGCCATGTTTCATTAATTGCTATTATGTGAGGGCATATTTCTTAAAAAGCAAGCAAAAACTCGTCGTGACGAGTGCCTAAGGAACCAGCATTAAACAGACAAATTCTCAAGTTTTTATCACCGAAAACTAAAATACCTAATTTTTAACGGAAATTGATAAAATACTACGAAATTAAATATTTAAATAAAAGTGCTGAGTATATTTTATGGTTTACTTTACATGCAGCAATTGTCGATAAAATAAAAATAAATAAGTAATTTATATAAACTAATACAATATTCAAAATAATATTGATACGAAATAAAAACACATGCAGTATATTTAAACAAATATAATAAATAGTGACGAGTTTTATAATACAACGGCGTAAAAGTGGCTTAAGCGAGTTGCTATCAGCTGGCTCCGGTATATCAAGGGTGACAATTAACTTAAAAGAGGTCGTAAGACATAAAACAATTAGTGGAAGAACTACGGACATAGGGCTTATTATTATTATAAGTGTTACATAAGACTTACAGGCAAATTCGAGACCTGAATAGCACGATTTGTGACATAAAAACATAATATTAAGCGGATGAATTTCGGATAAGCGGCGGATAAGATAATATAACCTTACTAAAGAAGTGAACATTTTTTATTTTTTTTATTTTAAGGTTAAGGCACACGAGCACTCCAGGCCACCTGATGGTAAGTGGAATCTGAGACCCGTAGACATTTGAATTCTCAAGACTATAATCCTAAGACCTCAAATGCGTTGCCAACCCTGAGGACTAAGATGGAATGCCTCTATTTCACCGGTTGTCTTATCCCCACACCGGAACACAACAATGCGAACACTGTTGCTTGGCGGGTGGTAAATGGATAAGATGGTGGTAGCGATCCGGACGGACCCTGCACAGGGTCCTACCACCACTGAAACATGATCAAATACATAATCAAAATAGGGGATGAATAAGTGTACATAAAACACTGGTTTAAATAACGCATACAAAGTGACATTACAATCAAACTATATAGTTATTTGTTTTAGGTTTAAAATCGATACTAAAAACTCGTTCGAAGTCCTTTTCGCTTCTCAACACCTGTACCTTTGATGTATCATCACGTCTAGCTAGAACTCGCCCATCCTTAGACCAGACATACTTCCAGTCAAGACTGCGTTTCGCATCCCTAGCCTTTCCCAGCATGCGGCGGTGAAAAGAAGTCAACCGTTCATTGACATACAGTGGTTTCGGGTCGTGAGAGGGAAATCCAAGGTCAGAGGTGGTCGCACCGCGTCGAACTCGGGCGGCCTTGAGTAAATCATCACGAAGAGAGCGCCGCGTGAGGCGCACCACCAGCGGGCGGGGTCTAGCGGGCCCCTCCTGGCCGGCCGCCGCGAACACCCGGCGGGCTCCCACTCGCGAGGCACTAACCAAGTCCCGCTCCTCCAGGGGAACACCAAGTTTCATTGCTACGGCTAACGCAACCCAGCCCGGGATCTCACCATCCGACTCAGGAATACCTGCTATCTCCAAATCATTCGCTAGATCAGCTTGCTCCCTTTCATTAAGCTCACAGCGCAGCTGGGTATTTTGACTGTCCAGATCACTTACAGTTGAGGTTATAGATGAAAATTCCTTCTTAAATCGCTCTAAATCTTTCTTCAAATCGGCTAGTTCAGCAGCTAGGAAATCAGTCGTATGGGTGAATTCAGTCTTGAGTCTCTGAATTGAATTATTAAACTCATTCTTCAACTCGCGAGTGAGTAAACACAACATGTCGTCTAATAATTTTTCAAACCTGTCGTAAGGGATAGCATCGACAGGTGATCCAGCGTGTATCGCAATAGACTGGTTACTGTCCTCAATAGACATGTCGAGCCCGGTGGCATTGCTCATCATCTTCTGCAGCTGCGAGCGCACAGGGGTATCGTCCCGCCTCTTGGCCCTCGCACAGTGACGTTGTCGCACGAGGGGCACGTCCAGGATCGCAATAACTCAGCTCGATGCTCATTGTAATAGGCTGCAGACATGTTTAGGCAAATAAAATGGCAGTATTCTTTACATTTGCTACAGCACAATGCCTCTTCTATGTTTATCGATGATTTGCAAGCTTGAGAAAGCATTTTCGCTTTATTATTACAAGATGTGGGTATGCCGCGACTAACACTTTAGCACTGAGATGATTATTAAGTTAGTTACACATAAATATTTTACAATAAGACCAGGCTAGTAACATAAGCAAAAATATTGTCTCCGCAAGTAACTTTTAGCACAATTAAATCTACGTTTATGTTGTTTATGTAAAGTGAAGTAGCACCAAAACTCAAACAGTGTTGACAGCTCGCGAGATCGGACCGCACTCACTTTCTACAGAAACCATGGTGTTTTCCGGATGTGTTAAACATTATTTACAAAGGTTAGGTTAGGTTACACTTGTGATTACCAATAAAAGGTAACTTATGCCGCGAGAAACACATTTCGTTAAAATGAAAATTTATTTATTTATTTAATCTTTATTGCACAAAAGAATACACTTTATACACAAAAGGCGAACTTAATGCCGTAAGGCATTCTCTACCAGTTGACCTTTGGGCAAATCAGAGATTGTAGTGGCGGTGCAACATAAGGTCTAACTAATACACGTACACTTATATATCAATAAGCCATAACTATATAAATACATACATTGCGCTAAAAAAAACAAATACATATATTTATAGTTTAAATATTATGTTAAGATAAGCAAAAAATACAGATAAAGCAATCATTATATCAAGATGATGCCAATTGTACCTGCTAAGAAATTCGCGAAGTTTCTTTTTAAAGGCATACTTGTTTGGAGCTTGCTTGATTTTAAGGGGAGGGTCGTTCCAAACAAATCGGCGTAATGATACGTTCGTTGAAAGGTGTTTCGGTAAAACAATAGGTACTTACCCCAGAAATATATTTTGGCTGTGATAGAACATGGGGTTTGCAGAAAGTTAATATCCGGCATTTTCCCATTTTCGAAAAAACAGTAAAAAATAACTATGGAATTCTACTTGAGGCCCACCATACATAGAAAAGAAATAAGACCACTGTTTCATGACATATAACAGCACAGCCCTGGTGGTTCTGGACCCGGGTTCATACAAGGTTGGCCATGGCATTTAAGTTTACAAAATAAAACCTAAATCTTAAAATTTCGATTTTTTTATATCTAAGAGTGGTCAAAAACTTTAACTGCTGAGCCACTAGGAACCCTGTCGTAAAAAGCCAATGATTCATTTCGACATAATTTCTTTATCACGACTGGACACTGCCACTATGACAGGGTTCTATAGTAGCTTAGCAACTAAAGTGGTGTACTGTACAATTAAACAGATTGGCTAAGACATTAAAGTTATTAACTGTTGGCTTTTTAAGTACCCCTAAGATGAATATCCAAGGCAGTTATTTGAAATATAATCAAATATGGTAAAAGGAGTCTTTGAACTCGCTTATCTTTGAGAAGTAAAGACAACGTAATCTTATCTCACAGGTCAACGGATTTTGTTTCGAAAACTCTAAGGAGCGCTCTAATTTAATTTACTGAACGTGAGCCAACGGAACATTCAACTTTCTGCCAACTGCAGCCTTTAGAAGTGCCTTTTCTATTTCTATAAGCATGCAATAATGCAGCTTTCTGCGATTTGAAATGACAGTTACTTGAATTTTCTGTCTCTGAAGGAAGACAGCGATTCTAAGAACATATTGCAACTGCTATGTCTTTTTTAGCTATTCTTCTTTGTTTCTTTGTTTTAGGTTTCCTATACGAGCAGGGCCCTTTTTAGGGTTTCGTAGTCAACAAGAAACCCTTATAGTTTCGCAATGTTCCGGCTGTTTGTCTTGAGGACTCTTGGTACTATACAGCTGTAATTATGGTCATGGTTATGTATAACCAATAATATGTATATGACATACGCCAAAAAACGTCGATGATGTAATGTAAACTCGATGATGTTTTGTTACCTCCTCTATTTCATGGCATGGGATGTCATTGGTTAGATTTCTCAATAATGATTATATATGGGTTTTTTGCAATATACACCGATGAAAATTCAATTCATAAAAAAGGCAGCCGAATATATGTTATACAATACAAATACGCTTTATTGAACACCACACAAGGAAAAATAAACATGGAAAGACAAAAACATGATATTCTTACACGGTAGACAACAGGCGGTCTTATCGCTTTTAGCGATCTCTGCCAGACAACGTTGAATAGAAGAGACGCACGCAGCAACATAAACATTAAAATAAAGTAGGCGGTGCAAACGAAGATATTTTAAAAATGAAAATAAATATAAAATATTAATAAATATAAAGAATTTTTATGAACACTGTTCTTTTAGAATAAAGTCAGCTACGCGCTCGCCGATGGCGATGGCGACGGCGGCGGTGTTGCCGCGTGGCAACCGCGGCATCGCGGAGAGATCGGCGACGCGCAGGCGCCGGGTGCCGCGCACGCGCAGCTCGCCGTCCAGCACGCTGCCCAGCGCCGCGGAGCCCACCGCGTGGTACACCGAGTACGTCATGTGCCGGCAGTAGCAGCGCCAGTACCCCTCGCCCTGCCCACCGTACTCCTCACAGCCCGGCAGCTCCAGCCGGAGCAGCGACGCGTGCTGCTCCTTGAACAACGGCGTCTCCACCAAATGCTCCAATATCTTGATACTGCGCAACATTTCCTCTAAATCCCTTTCATCATCCAAGTAGTTCGGAAAAATAGCAGGTGGATCATCTGGATTGGCGCTTGCAAGACGAATGTTGCCGCGGGAGTACGGCTGCAGCAAAACAGGAAATGTCACGATAATGCCTTGGTGGACGTTAGCAGCGGTTAACTGCTTTACGATATTACTGTTGAGGCCTGTCAGCGCCTGCTTCAAAATAGGACTGATGCCCTGCAGCAGATTACGGTCAATGTACGCGTGAA
Source organism: Acleris holmiana (assembly GCA_949316455.1). Lineage (NCBI taxonomy): Eukaryota > Metazoa > Arthropoda > Insecta > Lepidoptera > Tortricidae > Acleris > Acleris holmiana. The sequence continues at coordinate 345,288 of OX438773.1, read as the reverse complement.
AGAACTGAAGAGTTGGCAGTTCGCAGCCTGAACTGTTGTGGAATAACCGACGCTGTTCAAAATCGTAGCATTGAGTATTAATGAAAGCTGTGAGATCGGTGAGTCCGTTAGACGCTAGAGGCCCATCTCGTGTGGTCAGCCACTCTACGGCCTGAACGCTTTTGGTTCCCAGGACAAACACATTAGGCAGAGGCACGCCGGGCCCACGATCGACGAGGATAGGAACTAGTGGCAGCACGTGGTCGCTAATGTTGTCGCCGACGGGCAAATCTGCGCGAACTGGAATACCTAAAGTCTTTAAATGATCCGCTGGTCCAATTCCAGACAGCATCAAGATTTGCGCGGTGCCCACTATCCCTGCTGACAAGATGACCTCATTTTTTGCGTAGAGGCGAAGTTTTCGCTCAAACAGCCCGTTTACTACAGTAATCCCTCGAGCTGTGTTATCATCGTCGAAGATAACTCCTGTACAACGCGTGTTTTTCGCTACTTTTAAAACCTTTTTCACATCTTTTCGCGTCAAGTACCCTCGAGCAGTGCTCATGCGCTCACCTTTATACACGTACCCGATTGTTTGCGATATTCCAATCTGTGACTCTGCGTTAGCATCGTAATTTACTGGAAAATTAAGATACTCCCAACTTTCTTTTATTTTTGGATGCCACGCATTTTCAGAATCATCAAAGAAACCTATCTTCATGGTTCCGTTGATGTTGTGGTATGGGACGGAAGATGTTGGAAGTTCGTCTAAACTTTGTAGTCCTTCGTATTTTAGGAAGTAGGGTTCTAGGTCTTTCCAGGTCCACCCAGGGATCCCGAGGTCATCATAGTCGCGTCGATTTCCACGTATATACATCATGTAGTTGATGCTGGTGGAGCCCCCGAGGCACTTGCCGCGGCTGAAGCGGCACTGGCTGTCCTGGGAGGACAGGCAGGACACGTTGTTGGGGATGGTCTTGTACTGCCAGTCTATAGGTGATCCCAGTAGACCCGGGTATGCACCTGGTATCTGTAGAAATATAACGCTTTTATTGTTTTTGTTTACGTTTACAGGCACGGTTGCACGTTAGGGCGCAAATATGTGATATTATGCGAATCGAGGTCCAAATATTACAAAAGCAAAATATTTTGTCACAAGGGTTGTACCCTGGAGAGCAGATCGGGGTTGCCACCGGCCTCCACCAGCAGCACGTCGTGGCCGGCCAGCGCGAGCCGCGCCGCCGCCGGCGCGCCCGCCGCGCCCGCGCCCACCACTATGTAGTCAAACGTGTCGCCGTCTGGAACAAACAACGTCAAATTTAGAGCTTAATCGTGGTAGGACTATATATTCATAGAGCGTAAGATTGGACATTACAAAACTTCGTATCTGATCCTTACATTGATTTCATTATTCTAATGCCTCAAGGCCAGTTAATGAAGCATTAAGAATATATACACGAATAATTACAACAAAACCTTTAATATTTTTTTACATTATGTCTAGGCTGAATAAATAATATAGCAAGATTTATTTATTTATTTATTTATTTAGGATTACCAACAGATAATACATCATACTAATTCTTAATTCTATTTTATGCATATCCCAGGTTGATGTTTATCTACTTATAGGTAACCACAACTTACACATGTGGCTAGGAACCTACGAAAACGAAAACAAACATAAAACTCGTGGATTGTTTAGAATGGTGGGGACCCGAGATACTTCGATACTTTCCTTTTGTAATCAATAAGAGTATCGTGAAATATATCAGCTTTCACCGAGCCTGATAGTTGGTTATACAACTTCATCATTCTTGACAGTGGAGAATTACGGCCTAAATTTGTTAGCTTATATCTAAATAATTTATAAGTACCAGGACGAGGCAATCTTGCTGGCACTGCTATTCTGACCTTACCCAACAGCTCTGGGCAATCTAATCCCTTGGAGTTGACGAGCTTGTAAATAAATGTTAGATCCAGAGAGTTTCGTCTGCTGCTGAGAGAAGCAAATCGGAAGAACTTAAGTCTTGCCTCATAAGAGTGAAGTTTATTAGCACTGCGCGAAACAAAACCCAAGTATATTAGAAAGCGTTTTTGCAATCTTTCAATGCGACTTTTGTGAACTTCATAGTAAGGTGACCAAACTTGAGAGCAGTATTCGAGATTGCTTCTCACTAGTATAGAGTAAAACCCTAGTACTTACACGCTTAAATTTTTTACTGTTTCTAATTAAAAACCCCATCATTCGACATACCTTCTCGACAACATCATCATAGTGAGCTTTGAAGTTAAGTTGAGCATCCAATTTTACTCCCAAATCCCTGATTGTATCTAGTCTTTGTAGTTCAGTACCTGCTATATTATAATTGTTCTGCTATATTATATTTTTATTGCGACTAAAACTTATATAGGAGCACTTGCTAGAGTTCATCTCCATTTTATTCTGCAAGCACCAGACAGTCAGCCTATCTATGTCGTTCTGTAAAATTAAACTATCGGCGCTATTAAGAATTGGTCGAACAATTTTCAAATCATCTGCATAAAGGTACGGCACTGAGTTATGGCAACAATCCACTATACTGTTAATAAAAATAACAAACAGACAGCAACGGCCCTAAGTGTGAGCCTTGCGAAACGCCAGTTAAAGCACAAAATGATTTAGAACGCTTCCCGTTTAAAGACACGTACATTTGCCGATCTGACAAGTATGACTCAAACCAAGCCAGTAACGTTCCATCAATCCCACCGCTCAACAGCCTGTCTAATAAGATTTTGTGATCAACTGTATCAAACGCCTTGCTAAAATCGGTGCATCCACCTGCACGCGATTGTCCATATGTTCTGTTAATGTCTCAACAAATGCGATCAAGTTGCTACTAGTTGACCTTGAGTATATAAAGCCATGTTGCTTATCAGTAAGGTGCTGAGCAAAATGAGAATGCACATAAGGATATACTATTGTTTCTAAAATCTTAGGCATGACTGATAGAATTGCGATAGGTCTATAATTTTTAATTTCCGACTTCGATCCGCTTTTAAAAATTGGCACTATGCTTGTAATTTTCCAGACTGATGGAAAGATACCTGTTTCAAGGGATCTATTGAATATGAGTGTTAAGGGTTGAGATAGAGGTTTTGCACATTTGTGCACAAAAATTGGGGGTAAATTATCGGGGCCCGGTCCCTTGGATAAATTGAGCATTTTTATTTTATTTAAGGTCATACTTTCTGTGATTGATATTGAACTTAATGGATCGATCCAAACCGTTTTGTCTTTATTTATATCAGTTGCACTAGAGTTAACTACATTTTGATTGTAAATGGATGAGAAATGTTTGGCAAATAATTCACAAATACTCTTATTATCTTGTGCTTGTTCATCTCCAAGTTTCATTTTGGAGGGTATGGTAGATTTATTATTTCGTCTCTGCTTAATGTAAGTCCAGAAAAATTTCGGGTGCTTAGCAATGTTGTCTTCTAAATCCATTCAATATTGATTATAACATCTAAGGGTTTCATCTTTACACCTTTTCTTAATTAAATCTAAGCTAAGAATGTCCACTGGGTTTTTGTATTTCTTACAACGCTGTCTTATCTTAAACTTATCTCTTAACATTCTTATAAGATTCCTTGAAAACCAGGCTGGATATTTGTTTTCTTTAGGTATAGTTATAGGAACGAAGTCTTTAATGGCAATTTTTAACTTGTCGTATAATATTCGCACCATTTCATCCACGTCTTGGCAAGCATTCAATAGATGCGGCCAGTCAATGTTATCTAGATATTCTATTATTTTTAGTTAGTTTGCTTTATAAAAAAATAATTTTGGTTCTAAGTTTGGAGATATAGTTGTGTCGAGTTTCAAGTTTATGGACAATTTAAGCGGCGGATGAAATGGGTCAACATTACTGAGGGAATTCGAACTAGGCTCAACTTTAACTGTGCCAGTTGACAATACTAGGTCTAAAATCCGGTTGCTGCAGTTTAGTATATTGTTGTATTGCTTCAAATTGCTAAAAGCCAAAAATCTACAAGGCTATGATATAAATTACAAGAATTGCTTACCGGTACAAAAGAGCCAACCGAGTCACCGATAGCCCAATCAACAGCAGACAAGTTGAAATCTCCCACAATTAAAGTGTCGGTAAAATCAGACAGATTTGCAGATGCCCTATCAATGAATAAATCTAGGTCTACTAATTTTCCTGGTGGGGGAAGATAATTACGGCAAAGACAAATTTTGGAAATGACTCTCTTGGATTTGGTCTCAATAACAACCCATAGGTCTTCAATTTACGTTTCTGTTTCGAACACTCTGTAGGAAGTAATTCTTTTGTTAACTGCTATCACTACTCCGCCACCAGTTTTTTTGGAAAATGGGCGTTGGATATTGCGAGCTTGCCTGTATACATTATATCTATCATCGAAAAGTTCATTATCACTTACATTGTCTAGGAGCCATGTTTCCGTGATACAAATAATATCATAATCATTATTTAACACATTAAATTGAAAATCGGCAGTTTTGGTGTTCAGACCTCTAGAATTTTGATAATAACAAATTAAGTTGCTGAATTTAGTAATGAAAAGGTTTGAAACCATGCATTATAAGTAAAAATGAGGGTGATTTGGCGATTAACATTATAATAATCTATTGATCGAAGCCAAATCCTTAATAACTATAGCCTGCGTGTTTTCCTCTTTGCGAACAAAAACTCTCCCCACGATTCACGTCACGATTAACATCTTATGTTTACTCCACCTACTCGTACATGTCACAATGAAAACTCGTGTAGGTAAGAATTAATATTCATACGTATATCTATTTGTTCGCAACAAATTTACCGGCGCGTGTAAACGGCTTTATACAATGGGACGGAACACGCGAGGTCACTACCCAATTTGTTCGGCACCTCATTCTAATACTACACAGCACACATTTTTTGATGGTTAATGTGTAATTTATAACCCTTATCTTATTTAGAGTTGAAGAAGGCCGCTTGGGAATTAAATAATTAATTTTTGCTTTTAGTCCTTAAGAGGATTGTGAAGCTGTAAATCTTCATACAAAAAGCGATAACGTTTTTCACCCCGTAAATATACCTAGTCAGATTTTTATATTTTTTGGAAATGTACATATAATAAAAGACTAGGTCTGTACGTTTTGATTTTTAACAAATATTGCTTACGTTAAAAGTTATTAGCATCTAAAGATCTATGTTTTCGACTAAAAATCATTATCTATCGTTTTATTTTTTAAATTTTAAATTAAACTGATCTACTAAAAAGTAAAAACGTACAGACATACATTAAAGTGTATTTAATCCAATGATACCAAAATTGATTCATTTCAAAAATGTTTAGGGAAGTAAAAACGTTATCATCCGGAACAATTTTTCTACAAGGAAATGTAGGCAATTGTTTCCAGGGGCCATAGCCAAGATGCAAACGCTCCTAACGTTTTTCTTTTATATCGCTCAAAATGTATGGGATGATATTCTCGTGCGATTCGATAAATCACGTGGTCGACTGTCATCCCATACATTAAATTAACAAAAAGGCATTTCAGATGTATAACTTAAATGTAATTATGTTAATTATGTTTGTTCACGGTGTACCTTACTTAATAAATGAACAGGCGTGTATGTATTTATAAGTGTTCTGTTCATTAGGGAAGCACGGAGATAGTTGGTGATAGTAACTTTTTCTTGGCTTTGGTGGCTGGTTATCATGTAGCAGATAAAGGTAGGTCGTTGACATGTCTAAACCAAGAGCACTGGAGGTCAATCTCGGAGACACCACACAAGGCTTGCCTTTCGTCCTTGGACTATGTCTAAAAGTAGACATGTCGACTTATGTTGATGATGAAAAGATGATGTTGATCAGGTAGTGGTAATAAGCTCAATAACAATGGATCGTCCAACCTTGAAGAATAACGGAGAAAGGCAGGTCAGGGTCCACCCCGACCACCACGTTCTCCTCCACGTCCAGCAGCTGCGCCCAGCCCGCCAGTGGCAGCAGCAGCACCACCAACATCATTTTAGGACTAAAGGAAAAAGAAAATGTTCTAAAATTGGGAAATTGGAAAGTTACCATTTTAGCTATTTTACCTGACTGCCTACACTGTCTAGAAGGAAAGTAATGTTTTCGACCTATGTAAGGTGCCATCCAAAAGTTTATGGCTGGAGAAGTATGGCGGTTTAAACGGAAGTTTAGTCATGAATCTTAAAACAGGAAGCGCCCCTGGATCAAATCATTACAAACTTTGAATAATATGAGTATTTTTCAGGAAATGTTCCCAGAAAATTGGAAGACTGCGGCTGTGACACCAGTACATAATGTTGGAAGTAAGGGGGGCTTTAATAATTATAGACCCGCATCTCTGCTTGGCTTAACAAAATACTAGAGAAACTGGTGAATAAGAAGCTAGTATTTTTTTAGAGAAAAACAACGCCCTCTCTGTTAAACAATTATATGGGAGATCCACCGAGGACGCAGTTGGCCTCTTGGCTAATTAGTCTCGCATCATTTTGACACAGGAAAAGCATGTGTCGGAGTATTCCTTGATCATGCCAAGGCCTTCGACACCGTGTCAATACCAATCTTGCTAGAGTTAATTGGAATTAGACGGATTGCATTGGACTGGTTTGCGAGTTACCTAACTGATCGATTTCAGTGTGTCCAAGTGGAAGGACATAACTGAACGGACTGATGTGCAGCCGTTTCGGTGTTCCTCTGGGTAGCATATTAGGACCAACGCTATTCCTGGTTTATAGAAACGACTTACTGACCCAAAATTTAATAAATGCGTCTATATTATGCTACGCTGATGACACGGTGCTGATCTTTCATTATACTTCGTGGGACCGGGTATTTGACTGTTGCAGAAGGGAATGTCATAGATTACATACTGGTTACCTTCCAACATTTAACGCTGAAAAATTAAAATACATGTGCTTTTACAAAACTTTGGCATCTGCTCCCGGTGGGTGCCCAGAGCTAAAAGTCCACTTTTGCACGAAAACTCATAAAAGTACAGGTACACATTGTAGTTGCAGTTTTTTTTTATTATTTTAACTCCCTCAGTGAAGTTTTTGGGCGTGATCTTGATTTTATTTTCCGACCACATTGTAGCAACCGCTAAACCAATCAGAAAGCGAATTTATTTGTTTAAAAAACTGCATCGATGTATGAGTAATTGCCTTCTTAGGACAACATACATCACTCTTGTGTAGTCAGTGAATATGAATGTACTCAAAAAATAAGGCTTGAGCCATAGTTGTTTTTATACAGGTAAAGAAAACCACTTCACTCATATACTCAGTGCTTATCTTAAGTTTGTAATGTGCAGCGTTATTTGTGCAGCTTTATTGTCAAAGCCTACTAGATGTCACAACTTACAGCTGTGAATAAGAGATGGTTTTTTCATAATCTGGGGTCGTGACTTATGAATTTATTGTAAGCAATTCCAGATATAAAGAGACCTTGAATAAAGGCTTTAAATGTTTGTTTCTTTTGTTCTTACAGGTGTGTGATACTTTTGTTAATTAACAGATAATGTAATTGTTTAACTATTAAGAGGCCGTATACGAAATTTTGCCAGTTTTGCTTATTTTCGTGATTTTACAGTTTAAATACTGCTTTTCTATAAGTTTTAATGCACATCATGATATATCATTTCCGTTATGATCGAATAAATGAGTTACGAATGAATGAGCTACTTTTTTATCTTTGTCGAGAATTTAAAATCGGGATTTAGATTATTTTAAAACATTATATATTGCTATTTAATTATTAATTTTTGGATGTGTTTTTAAGGTAATGGATTGATTTTGAACTGAAGTTTATTACTGTTCATTTAATTTTATGAACGAGTGTTTTAAGAAGCCGAAATTTAAAACTTTCTTTTTGTCCATTTTCCATAAAATTTTACCAAGTTCATATTTTTTTTGCATAAAAAAATATATTAAGGTGGTAAAAAGTAATTCATTCATTAGACAACTTTTACAGCAATCAATTGCTATTTTTTCATACCTTTAAGACGTCAAAACGATTCGTGAATGTGCGATATTCTAAACCTCTTACAGCAAAACTCTCGAAACAGTCGCAGGTTTCAGGTCGATTAATCAAAATTAAATAATAAAAACAAAAAAGTATTTCATACATTCGTTGAAAATCGTAATCTTTCGTGTTGCGCATTAAACTTTGTAGAAGTAAAGTATTTCAACAGTAAAATCACGTCTGTAAAATCACGAAAATCAGCGAAATCGGCTAAATTTCGTGTACGGCCTCTTAAGTACGTATTGTTAATAAATATTTTGTTCTTACAGAGAAACGCAATTACGTCTTTGTTTAATTATTGAAGAATATTAACCATTATTTACATACCAATAATTTGCCTAAAGTTCCAGTGAAGTGAGAGAGCGTAGCGAGCAAACGAGTCTGGTTTATGCAAAACTGCCTCCGTCAGGTTAGGTTCGGCCGGTTCGGACTAAGGCGGTAGCGATGCTCCCGCTGACTTTGAACTGATAATCGGTTAAAAATTTGTCGATATATCAAGGGTAAACCGATTACCAGGATTCCCTGGTCTATTCAATTACTTTCATATTATAATATCAGAAATACTCGTACGTAACTCGCTTCATTTCGTTGGTTTACCCTTGATATATCGACCAACTTTTAACCGAACATCAGTTCAAAGTTCGCTAGGCGTTTTAAATCATTTATTTTCCCACATGTATACAATGCGATACTTGAAAAGTGTAATTTGAAAACCTGCTGTCTTGCAAAAGCTAAAAATATAATCCGACACTTTCTTATGTCTTTATCATACAATGACTCCGAGAAAATGTTGTGTTAGCATCGTAGGGCTGCTCCTGTAAGTGTATAACGCACGCATGCACTCACACCGCACACACACACACACACACACACACACACACACACACACACATACACACACACAGCGATTTCCTTTGATGTTAAGTATTATTTTTGGTGAAACTTCTTCAGTACTTTTGTTTTTTATTCTCAAGCCGACTTGTTTAAGGGTAATTCGTGTCAGTCATGATTCCCACGATACAGGCTCTGCCTAGTGTGGGGGTCGCCGATTAATTGTTAAACCTTGTTATTTCTTTATATGGCAATAAAATATTTTTACTTTTTTTTTACTTTTTACTTTTTTTTACTTTTACTTTTTTTTTTACTTTACTTTTACTTTTTAAAAAAAGTCATCGTTTCCCATATTCTCATTTCATATTTATATGCAATTTATGCAAGGACACCCTGTCCCCTTTATTTCTAAAATAACTAAAGACAAAAATATAAAAGTAATTGAATAAACCAAGAAATCCTAGTAATCCTACTAATATTATAAACGCGGAATTTTGTATGTATAGATGTGTGTATGTTTGTTACTTTTTCACGCCGTAACGACGACGGATTTAGACAAAAATTTGTATGGAAGTAGCTTATACCCTCGATTAACACATAGGCTACTTTTCATCCCGGGAAATTTTGAAGCTCCCGAGGAAATAACGATCATCGAAATCTAAGCGGGTGAACTCGCGGGCAGAAGCTAGTAATTTATATATTACAACAAAAATAATAGAACGTTTTTAACACTTATGGTTCTTTAGACAAAATATAAAAACTGTAACAAGATCCACTAACTACTATGGTTAATGAAGTAACGGCTCGGTTTGCTTTAAAAAGATACTCGTATGTCCTAAATGGTGGGATTGGTGGGACTTCTAATGTATGAAGTCAGCAACCAGCAGTACGACTTTATTGGGTTTCTAATATTTCTTGCAAATACGACGTAATTGCCAAACCCTCGGTGCTCAAGTCCGACTCGCACATGACCGGCCCTTTATTGAAAATGAACCCGCGGAAACAAAAGATAATATGCGTACTCACTCCATATCAAAGGTGCGTCTAAACGAGGACTGATAAAATTCAACGACGACACAGAATTAATTAATCCATTAAAACATACATGCACGTAAGAAAACACGCCAAGCTACCGAAACTTTTACCGCAAAATACCTAGGAGTTAATTTACACATCGGCTGGTATGCTTGCACTACACGTCTCGTACGGAATAATGCATTTAAACACTGTATCATTATATTTTGGTATTCATAGAAGCAGAAATTATGCATGACTAACGTTAGTCCGTCAGTCATTTTTATTTTAATGTTAATTAAATAAGTAAGTATTTAGATGTTTTTAAAAAAAATGGAATTAAGCCGTTAGGTAGTTGTTATGTAAATATTGTTGCCATGTAATTTTTACTTTCATTTTTCTTATTTCCTACCAACGTGTCTTTTGACTATTACTATTGTAATTTACGACTGTTAATATTTTATGTTGATTTTCCAAATCTATATAAACTATACTATTGAAACTTCGTAAGTAGGTAGATGTATTTTGTGACCCGCATTAAGAAATTCAGACATTAATAAGAAAAAAAAAACAATAAGTTTTGGGGGTTTCCCATACTTAGAACTGAAACTCGATTTTTTTTTCATCAAACGCATACGTGTGGAGTGGAGTATCTATGGATAGGTCTTCAAAAATTATATTGAGGTTTCTAAACTGAATAGTTTGCGCGAGAGACACTTCCAAAGTGTCTTCCCCAGTTTGGTCTATTCCTTCTGTCCTGTGGTTTGTTGGGCCAGAGCCTTCCCGCTGTGGACACTAATGTCGGCTAACCATCTTTTTCTTGGTCCATAATTAAAAATATAAGTAGCTACTATTATTTAATATTTTGCAGGAACTTGGCTTTAAAAACCACGGAAATGTATTTAGGTACTAATACTTATTTGCACATCTGCCTGGTAACAAAGTGTGGTTAGGGATATAATAGAATACACCTCATCGTCTGTTATCAGCCACTTTGCACGTGTAGTGGCGTCTCGAAGGACATGAATACAAAATCGGGCATGAGCATGTCGGACCATGCTCAGTGTAGGATTCCGAAGCCGTTAAGTACTACAAACATTAAAATCAACAAGTAAACTAATTTTCTAGTTAAAGTCATTTGGTATCGTCTTAGATGATTTTAGTAGTTATAAACACTTTAATCGCCTATATCTCAAGAACCAATGATGTCTACTAGTCGTCATAGTTTTCCTTATAAAATTGGTTATACAGGGTGTTTTTTGGTCGACAACTTCCAAAACAGGAGAGATAGTACAATTAATGCTGAATCCGAATATCTTATTAAAAAATTAACCTTAGGAGGTCAGAAATAGCATTTTAAATTTTTCCCATTATTTTACTTAATTGTGGTTACCATGCGCTGTGTTTACCGAGACTTTAATGAAGTAATCACCGTGTACAATTTTATGATTCATCTTTCCCTTCATACTTGTTACGGGCTTAGGACCGTCAAAGATTACAAACACGGTTTAGGTTAAAAAATTGTAGATTATTGTTGTTAAAAATCGTTCTGAAATGGCATTTAACTACAGATAACGGTAGGATTACAAAACCTCAAGAGTTTTCTTTGGCGTATTTAAAAAGGTGAATCAGCTTTGTACAACGATTGTTAAAAATTTACAAAATTTTCATTTTTACATTAGGTCACTTTTAATAAATGTTCGAAGTGACAGCTGCCTTCAGAGATGCACAATGTAGCTCGTCGTGGCAAATTTGTGTTTAAACTGCTTAAGACGAGAACATTATTGCGGATTTTGTCGAATGACTCCACTATCGCATTTCGCAACTCAGTAAAGTTTTGGAATTCGTTTGATCTATCGTAAATTTGTCGTTTTACGTCACCACACACAGGTAAAAATCTAATGGCGTGAGGTCCGGTGACTTTTGGGGGCCATGGTACTGGTCCGGCTCTCCCTATCCAACGATCCCCAAACACACTCGTCAAGTACTTATGTACGACACGCGCGTAATGCGGGGAGCTCCATCCTGTTCGTAGAAAAGTCCCGATAGGAGAGCGAGGGGAATATCTTCCAACATTTCGCCTACTACACGTTCGCGAAGAATGTCTAAATGAGACACTCCAGTCAATCTTCCCTCGATAAAATACTGACTTAGAACTCGGTCACCAAGTATGCCTGCCCACACATTTAGCGAAAATCACACTTGGAAGGAATCTTTAACTGTCTTGTGAGGGTTTTCACTAACTACGTTACTACGAATGTTCCACCAGTGCTCATTGTGTACATTAAATAACCCTACCCTAGTAAACAAAGCTTCGTCGGTCAACAAAATGTTTTGATTTAGATTCAGTAGCAACCATTCACAAAATGCTACATGACTAGCGTAATCCGAAGGGTAAAGGTCATGAACCCTTTGAAAATGGAATGGGTGCATTCTTTCACCTCGTAACAAATACCAAACTGTTGAATGTGCGAGACCAAAACGTCGCCCTGCGTCGCGAGTACTCGCCCATGGATGTTCTTCGAAGTAATCGAGAATAGCCTGCTTAACATCCACTGCAAGCCCACTTTGGCTTCTTCCTTGAGCATTGCGTGGCGTTTCAAAAGTACCCCACTCGTTAAGGTTGCTAACGATAGACCATACAGTGTAGCGCGTAATGGCCTGCCGATTAGGAAATCGTTCAGTCCAAATCCTAACGGTATCAGCAATGATTTGACCACTCACAAAGTAAATGTTCACAACATCAAACATTTTACGATTGTCCAGCAGTAAATTTTCTCGCCAAGCAATTTTTTTTATCAATTAATTGATGTAACACTTTATTTAACAAGCACTCGCTTAGAACACAGAACTGACGTCGCTTGCGCATATTTTTGTGAGTGTAGTATCAAACAATAACATCGTGACGATAAGCAGCCTACCCCCTTCGTAGCTTCAGAAATGAGAGACCATGATTTATAAAATAGCAAGGACATTCTTTCGACATTTGACGAAAAAAAAAAAAAAAAATTGAGCTCAGAAACATGAATGTAGTAACCCTATTGTGGAAGTTGCTGACCAAAAAAATACCCTGTATACGCTTTCATTTAACTTTTTTTTCTGATGGTTAGTATGTGCTGGTTTGGCTGCCCTAGAGGAGACTCTAACAAAAATTTGCGCTTTAAAGCTTAATATTTCATAAACGAATCCCATAATCGAAAAATCGTTTTAAAAACCCGTAATATTTTTGAAAGACCTATCCAACTACACCCCACACTATACGGTAGACGAGAAAAGAAATACATCCCCACGTTACGTGTAGGAGAGGTACACTAAAAAAAACATTTTTTTAACAATTTATTTTACCACTTTTTTGGCGTGACTAATATGTATATTGTATGTATGTATGTAAACTCTTTATTGCACTCTTTATTGTATATTCATGTTGGTTGGGAGTTCATTCACTTTTTATAATAGTAAATAGAAGGCAAATGATTACAAAGACCACCTAATAGGGTCCTACCACCACCAAAGCCACCAAAGTTTGATAAAAGGAATTGTGACGACCTTCTACTCTCAGGGAAGTATCATAAAGTAGAAAAAGTTTTGGCAGCGGCTAAAGAAAAAATAAATGGATTCAAATGTTGTGAAACTTCGATGAGGACTATTCTGCTAAAGCTTAGATACAAATTTAAAGTAGCCCGTGACGGAAGAAAACAATTAATGGAGAGAAGAGATATATTGTTAATGCTCGAATGTGTTTTTTAAGAAACAGAGATTTTTTAGTTTTTAGTTTAGATGAATTGAAGAAGAGTGGCGATAAATGCTCCAGAATCTACTTCGACGAAACTTGGGTGAACCAGAATCATTCAAGGAAAAGAGTATGGTTGGATCGGCACGCAGAAACCTTGCAGGATGAAGATCTGAAAAAAGCTCGCTTATCGAAACGCTTTGTTATTAATGTAGTCGCAGATAGTGATATATTAGGTACTATCTGCGTCTTTTACTTCGTCTTCTATAGAAGACGAAGAAGGACTTTTTTTTTTTTTTTTTTTATTGAGCAGTGTTTATATTAATATGTATGTAAGTACAAGAATGTACAAATAAATCATATTTTAATTATTGATTAATTTATTTGTATCATTTAATAAGTATTTACTCGGTATTGATAGTGAGACGGTAACATCCCTACGCGCGCCCACGAGATCCACAAGGCAGTGATCGGGCAAGCGGTAGCGGTCTCGCTCTAACGTTTTATGGCCCCGAGAGCCAAATAGCTTTGAGGCAGGTAATAATGTCGTCAAACCAACTTTTTCTTGGAAGGTAATTAAAAATATACATATAAATAGCTAATAGTATTTAACATTTTGCAGGAACTTGGCTTTAAAAACCAAAAGTACGGACATGTGTTTAAGAACTCATACTTATTTGCAACTCTGTCTGGTAACAAAATGTCGTTATGGATATACTCGTAGAATACACCTCATCGTCTGCTATCAGCCACTCTGCACGCGTAGTGATTGTCTTGTCAGCCATGAATAAGAAAATAACTCCTTGGTTGTTCTATTAAATTATTATTATTATAATTAGGGGTTGTGATGGAGCTTGTGTGTCACTTCGACCATTGCTGATCTGTTGTGGCAGCCCTTTGTTTAGAGCAGTGAGCTCTAAGCAAAGGGTCGTTATGTCCAGAAATTTCCAGATGCGCAAGTTTTTTGCTTGCTCTTGTAATCTTTAATCAGTAATTTCGAGTGTTTTTGTCCTTCAGCAGACTTCTGCAGCTCGATCGCCCTAGATTTACATAGGTCGCTTAACAGAGAATAGGTTCTTCGTTTTGTGATACCACAAAACGGCTCCGGACTGACCAGCAGATAGTCCGCACCGTTTCTTATCAGTTCATCTGCTAACTCGTTTCCATCAATGCTGGAATGACCTGGCACCCATCTAAGTATGACTTTGTTGGAGTTTGCCAGGGCATTTAAATAGTTTTTGCAGTTTTGGACTAGTTTAGAGTTTAAAGGGCAGCTTGGCTGTCCGAGTTGATGTAGATGTGTTGGTGTTGTTCTCTAGGTTGATTTCCGCACATTTGTTGATGGCAAAGACTTCCGCTTGGAAGATTGAGGCCTCCGTACCCATGTTGGCGCTAACTTTGAGTCTTGGTCCCTCACCGTAGATTCCACACTCCACATCGTTCTCTTTTTTGGAACCATCCGTATACCAGATGTGACAACCCTCCTTGAAGTCCAGTTGACCTTTCAGCCATTTGTCTCTGGAGGGTATTTCCACTGAGTATAGTTTTTTGAAGTTATATTCCATATGCATGTCATCAATTGGCATCTTAATATTGGGTTTTATATTCAAATACCAGACTGATGTCGTGATTTTGGTCCGTGTTTGAAAGGTTCATTTTGTCCTTGTCGTGGTGCAGATTCTGTATATGAAAGCACAGCCTCTTTTAGTACTTGCAGGTGCAGTGGTATTAGGTCGAGCAGCGCATCCATGGCTGCTCCCGGTATTGAGGATAGAACTCTAGTTGCGTTTAGACATGCTGTGCGTTGCATACTATTTAGGGTTTAATTATTGTCTGTTGGTTGGCAGTATCGTACCAGACAGCGAAAGCATATGTAGTTATGGCCTTACCGCTGCCATGTACAGTTAAAGGGCAATGTTGTGCCTTAAGCCCCATCTTAGCGCCGCCATTCGGCAACTAGACCACATAGCTATTTGGTTGTGTTTTTACGTGCGAATGCCAAGTTAACTTTTGGTCTAAGATGACCCATAAGAGTATCTAGTACTTGACTTCGCTTGAGAATGTTATTGTTTGACCATTTAGCTTTAGGTTTGATAGCTTTTCTAACTTTCTTTCTTAGTGGATGGTACTAAAATCGTTTGGTTTGCCTTAATAGACAATTCGTTTTCTCTACAACATTTATTGACATGAAATTGTGTGCAGGCCTTTGATTGTGACTACATAGTCATGGGCGCATCCCTGTATGTAAAAATCGTGGCCTGTTATTAGTGTAAGAAGTGTTTCCAGTCCTAGGCTCCATAGTAGTGGAGATAGAATGCCTCCTTGTGGCAAACCTCTTGTGGTGTGGAACTCATGCGAAGTTGCAATGAGGGTTAGAGTTACTTCTCGGTTAGAGAGCATGTTCTGAACCTAGTTGATCGGAGTGCCGCCAACACCCTTTGATATCATCGACACGGTTTCTACTGAATTATGTCAATATTTACCAGCTGCCTTTTACAATGAGTACGTATCTCTCACAATGCGGTTTTTGCGCCAAAATGGACCCAGAACCAACGGGTAAGTGATATGCCATCCGATATGCTCTGTATGTTAAGATTGTTTTTCGATTCCTGGATCCGTTTACGTAATAGATCAAAGTAGTCGTTTTTGTAATAGTCATGTCATGCTAAAACGTTGTTGATATGTGAAAAAAAATAAGGTATTTAGTAAACATAACGAAGTTAAGAGAAAAACAATAACAGCGAAGTACCTCTTACACGTTAACGAGTAAATAGTCGACCGAGACACGGGACCCGCAATTCTTTCGTCAGAAGAAATAGGCTTTATTTTGTTTTCTTCGTGGACGGAGTCGCGGGCAACAGCTATATGTTATAAATAAGTCTAGGAAAAAGTAAGTTCTAAAACTCGACTGCATCATATCGTCGTTTGGATCATATCGTCTGTATATGTTAGTTACCTAACAGTGCGGTGTTGAGAGCATAGCTAATTCAAAACTTAATAGCGACTAAACTAAAAGCATATTGTAGCGTCCATCACGGAGACACCAGAGATTCCAAGTCGACCTTCCTTAGAAGAAACCAGCTAGTCAAGCTAGTTCAATTTTACTACCATTCTAATGAGGGCGCTCTGTCACTTTATCACCAGGAGTTCGGAACCTGCAAGAAGTTAATTAAAATGAGTGATACAGTGTGTGGCAGCTTAAATGCGTCCACTGAGACCGTGTTGCTAAACCACCTAATATGGATGCGCTATAAATTCCTCAAGCGATTTAAATATACATTGCGAAATACCTCGTTCATCATGCGAGTTAATCTCAACGGGAGGTAGCTCCATGTGAGGCTTAAACGAAAGTAATAACCGGAAAAAGCCGCTAAAAATATGTACCTCTCTCAATCTCTTATATCACTCTCACAAGCTTCATATTTGAACCCAACCACGTACATACCAGGGTAGGTTTTCGTGAAAATATGATTGTGTAGGAAGCGAGGTTCGGTAAGTTAGGGCTGACGTGAGGCTTAACGTTCCGTGGACGCGCGCGACGGTCGGTTCACCTCGTCATTTTAACAGCGCACTTTACCTGTTTTGTTTGAACAATGATAAATAATTTACTCCTGTGTTTTGGGAATGACAATGGCGGTATAAATTGCAAAGAGCTTTTGTTGCTTTCTGTTAGCTTAATGTGATGTGGAAATAAGATCCTTGTCCCATATTTAGGTGTTCTGTTTAAACATTCATACTACCGCCGAGTTTACCAACTTGGTCAACGAACTAGAACTAGAACACGAAATTCACACACGCTGACACGCTGACACACAGACGACACGCTGAAGCAAAATGCTGAGTCCAGCCCCTTTTCAGGCATCACAGTACACACTTACTCCGTTGTATGTAATAATCTATGCCCTCTGTAGATTATATTATTTAGTTACCCATTGAGTTGCTTTTGTACTTCTGTCACCATGCTCCGTGATGTCGAATAAAGATTTTGTCTTTTGTCATTTGTCATTTGTCAAATTGTCGGAGCATAGTAAAATAGTTGAAGGAGACGGCAATATAAGAAAAGGGGAAAGGGAAAGTAGGCATCAGCATTCTCCATTTCCATTATACGAAAGAAACGCAATAGACATAAGACAATGTATTTATTTCTCTTTTTACAACAATAATCTTACTCAGTAAGCAGTATATACTGACACCACTGTTGTTAATGAGACATGAATAGCTATAAAATATTTAAAAGCCGCGTTTCACTTTGTTAACTCGTACTTACATTCAAGTTTTACAAAAGCAGAAATCACCACCAAAGACAACCAACCCCAGATCGCAGGTGCTTCAATTGTTCAGGCGCTCCAGGCCTCTCTCTGTGCAATCCGTGACAAACCACTGGAATTCTCTTGCACAGTGATACTCTTCTAGGCTTCATTATATAAGTGAAACATTAAGTTAAATCGCTCTATGCGGTTTAATACTGTAAAATTAAACAATGAAGGAATACTTAAAGCTCGGCAACGCATTAAGTAGCGGCATTTGTGTTGCTTTGCTAATAATAACGTTCATATTTGACCATCCATAAAGTACGTCGTACGTTAAGGGGGGGAGGGGGTCGACAAAGTGTGACAAGGGTTGGGAAGAGACCTAAGTTTTGATTCAGATTCAGATTCAGATTTGATTACTCAATATAACACAGTATAAATTACATTAATGAAAAACTTGAAAATATTTGTAACTTGCATTCATATAATTAATAATTTATTGCCTTGTTATTTTTTTCTAATATACTATCAGATGTCGATTGTATTAAAAAATATTTAAATGGAAATAAAACTAATTTCAGAACTGCTGTTCAAAATATGTGACTTCACACTAGAGACGGGGATTCTCACAAACGTGACCGACAGTGACAAGGACGGGAGAAGAGTCAAAAAAATACGAAATTAGTGTGACGTACTTTATGAATGACCCCTAGGCAGCAGTTCCAACTTGCCAGTCTGTCTGTTTGTCTTAAATCCTCAACAGTAGGAATGGTTTCTTCGACTTATATAAGTTTCAATAAAGCGAAGCAATGTAGCCTAGAGACTAGAGCCGGTCGCCGATTAGAGAGGCGAGGGACGCCGCCTCGCGCCGGGTTACCTAATTAGAGAGGCTCAGTGTGTCGGTGAGGGACGCCGCCGCCGCGTGCCGGGTTACCTATTTAGAGAGGCTCAGTGTGTCGGCGAGGGACGCCGCCGCGCGCCGGGTTACCTAATTAGAGAGGCTCAGTGTGTCGGCGAGGGACGCCGCCGCGTGCCGGGTTACCTATTTAGAGAGGCTCAGTGTGTCGGCGAGGGACGCTGCCGCGCGCCGGGTTACCTATTTAGAGAGGCTCAGTGTGTCGGCGAGGGACGCCGCTGCGCGTCGGGTTACCTATTTAGACAGGCAGGCTCAGTGTGTCGGCGAGGGACGCCGCTGCGCACCGGGTTACCTATTTAGAGAGGCTCAGTGTGTCGGCGAGGGACGCCGCTGCGCGTCGGGTTACCTATTTAGACAGGCAGGCTCAGTGTGTCGGCGAGGGACGTCGCTGCGCACCGTTTTACCTATTTATAGAGGCTCAGTGTGTCGGCGAGGGACGCCGCCGCGCGCCGGGTTATTTAGAGCTCGGCACTTCCTGATATGCTCCAAACGGGGCTGCCCACTTCCTGTAGCTTTCCATTAATAACTCTTAATGTTTACCATAAAAAGTTTAAATATCAGGAAGCCAAATACTTATATAATGCCACGCCCACACTAAAACTTAAGGGAATGCTTCATGTTATATAATTCATCTATTTTTATCTTGATACAATGAATGTATGTTTTTATTATAATATTCGTTTACCAAGAAATAAATAAAATACTAATATAAGTCATCTGAAGATTGTCTGCGTTTAATAAACAATGAAATTGTGTTATTAACCCTTAAATTGGCAAAAAATAAAATAGTCGTGAATTGAAACCCTATTTCATTTTGAACCAGCATAAAAAATATCAATAAAAAAAAACATAAAGTGAACATAATGGTACATATCCTGTCGTGCACACTTCCAAGTTAAGGGTTAAGTTTCTAACAAATAATTATACCCAGGGCTTAAAATCGCGAGCCGGGTTTGGTCGTTTTTCCGGACCGCCGGCCGCTTGCTTGCTTCTCGGGATAACGACATGTACGATAATGTGATATATTATAAATTATAAGTATGCACACCTTCAACTTCATTCGTTTATTCTATAACGTGAAACAAATATTTTACCATGTATCGTATTTAAGTATAAGGAAGTAAGTATTATTTAAGTAAATGATGTCATGCGATAGGTAAGTGCCCAGTACATCTACTAGGTATAAAGCCAATTTTGGGTGTTTGTTAGGTCACCCCTTGGCAAATTTGGTTAATTGGCCATCTCTATTATCCAAAGTGATATCATAAGAAAATAGCTCTGCGGTAGGTACATATCTGAAGAGCTATTGTTTTTTACTAGCAGTAATATTATATAAAACCTCTTAGCCTGTTAGTGCAAAATGTGGTTACAGAAATATCAGTAAGTCTTTAGAGTTGTTGGTATTTCTGTAGCTTTGCCTACCCCACTCTGGGAATGAAGGCGTGATGTTATGTATGTATGTATGTATGTATGTATGTAATATTATATGATAAGCTACTATAAACCACCGGATTGAGGGAGTACTAACCTAATATTCACGATCATGGAGATACCGTCGGAGGGTGGGAAGCAACAAGTCCTGAACGCCGGCGCTGATGTAAACATTACGGAGCTTTTACGAGCTGTCGAGAGCGGAGTCACATACGTTACACTCTAGTACGACTCGTAGAATATATGTGTACCTACGCAACACCATAGATTCATGGTGCATTTTGTCATTTAAGGGTCTCCCCACACCTATCTACGCGGAATCGGCGTTAGTACATCAAAAACTCTTTGTCTCAGCTCAGCCAATCGACGTCTCTTTGTTCATATTGCGTAGACATACAGAGTTTTTTTGATCAGCTAACGCCGATTCCCGTCGATAAGTGTCGGGAGACCCTAACTATACTACTTCGTCCATCTAATGCGGTTGCCAAACTTCTTTCAAACCACTTCGGCCAACGAACGTCGTCTACACATTAGTGCGTCCGCCTACTGCGGTCATCTATTTAGGCGGTAGTAGAATTACCGCGTTCTTTACACTGTTGCGGTCGCCGCATGCAACATGCGGCGGACGACTCAAGGTACGTAATTGCGGCTTTACTGCTAGTCTCTGGTCAGCTTATCGGCAATACCTATAGAGTTATGTCCTATTGCGTTCTGTGCCGCTGTGTGTGTGCGTCGTTCACCCGTTGTTGCTTTAGATATATCAAGTCTAATCCGAAACGTGAATCAGATCCGATTAGGCAAAAAGTTTTTCTAATTTCGTGTGGCGATGTCATTTCAAATAAGTACTGCTCCAAAATTCTTCGACAATTCTGTTGTGAAAAAAAATCCACGTCATTCTGGCTATTTGCTGCGTTACAAAATATTAATGATTCATACCTTTTGAGTCAGAGACACGTACACAAAGACACGGTTAAACACATGTCACATAATTATGTGACATGGTGTGACGTTATGTACTCGTATGTAATTAATAGTAATTACTATTAATTATATACGAGTACATAACGTCACGCCATCAATCCCAGAGTAGGGTAGGCAGAGCTACAAAACTACTAAAAACTCTAAAAAAAAAGTTATTGATAATTCTGTTTCTACATTTTGCACAATCAGGCTAAGATGTTTGTCAGTGTATTAGTGACAGATTGCAAGCCCATCGCCCAACAGACTACTTACAAGCCTTTATTCTCTTTGTCGCCTCTTACGACATCCGAAGTAAGACATGGAGTGGCACTATTGTAACCCGGCAACCACACGGGTAACATACTTAGTTAAGAACAAACACTTTTTATTTTTCAGACTGTATTATCCAGTCCGTCTATAATACCTAGTAGGTATTATAGACGGACTGGATAATACAGGTATTACCTACCTAATTTAAGAGCTTGATAAATACTAAAGCAGCAAACACAACGCAAGAACAAAGTTAGCTCTCTGACAATTTAGCTCATTATAATTTAATAGGTTTCGCAGTAATTAAAGTGACCCGGCGTAATTAAAACGAAGTACAAAGTAAGTACAAAGCGAAGTACGAAGAACGTTTGGACGCCGAATCCACTTTAAGCTAATTAATATCGCGTCGACCCTCATCCCGACGCTAATTGGATATTGGGTATTAATTAAGATATTAGTTAACAGATCAGGTTAAAAGCTTAAAAGGTTACGTTTCGTTTGTAAATGATAGGGTCAGGTTCCCAAAATTCGTTTAGGTCGACGTTTTAATACCTGTTACAATTTTATGATATTAGACTGTTGAGTGTCTCAAATACATTATTTTTAAAATAGATTTGGCAAGGTAGGTCAAAATCAGATACGAGTAATGATGTAGTTTTTGGAATATTGAACAATTAAAAAATCAAGTGCAACGGGGTAATGCTGCGAGCGTCCTCGGCACGGTGCCGCAAGTGGGTTCAATGGAGGGTTTTATTTTATAACTTAGTTCTAATTAATATGCATCTTTTTTAATGTATGTTGTTTAAATAAATTTATTCTCAACAAAAAAAAAAACAATTAAAAATGTCCTACCATATTGTTGTATTACCATAAACATAATTAAGTAAAACATAAGTAACATTAGTTACGACTATAATATAAAGTTATATGACATGTATTGTCTTCTTTCTCTCCATGTCGGTTTTCAAGGTTTGCTTACACAAGTGAATAATATTTTCTATGAATATAATTATTAGGGCAGGTTCAAGGGTCGTGTCTATCTGTGTAACTTACGTGAGTTTCATTGAAATAGTTTGGTCTTAGGAAGTGACGACACGCTAGCCTCGTTGGTAGTGACCCTGTCTTCGAAGCTAGGGGTCCTGGGTGCAAATCCCGGTAAGGGCAGATATTTGTGTGATGAGCACAAGTATTTGTTCCTGAGTCTTGGATGTTTTCTATGTATTTAAGTATATATTTCTCTACATATAAGTAAGTTTATCGTTGTCTAGTACCCATAGTACAAGCCTAGAGCTTAGTTTGGGACTAGGTCAATTTATGTGACAGTCTTCATCTAGGAAAGCATGGAGATAATTTGGGCAGGCATATGTTCTGTAGCCGGATAAATAAATGGTCGACATGATGATGATGATAAAAATAAAACAAAATAAATAAAATATCAGGGGACAATCTCACACAAATTATTAATCTAGTGGCAAACTAAGCCCTAAGCTTGTACTATGGGAACTAGACAACGATAAACATACTTATATAGAGAAATGCACACTTAAATACATAGAAAACATCCAAGACTCAGGAACAAATATTCGCGCTCATCACACAAATATCAGCCCTTACCGGAATTTGAACCCAGGAACGCTGGCTTCAGAGGCAGGCTCACTCCCAACTAGGCAAACGTGTCGTCATGATGAGACAGACAATAACTTTTCTACAATGTGGCTAATTTTAATATTCCTGATTCACCTTTAAACTAATTTAAACGCACAACCACTTTTATCTATAATTCGTATCTACTACATGCTACAACGAACGTGGGAAAACTTTCAATCGAGATGTCCAGAATTGGAGTCTCATGAATATTTAAAACCGCATAGCTGGCCGCTACCCGATAGACTATCCGGGACCGGTAGCGGTGGCCCGCGGCCGGCTCACCTGATGAGTAAAATAGGTTGCGGTAGGGAAGGGGAGGCGCGTATTAATCGCCGACCCTTGAAATTAAACGATTCGAGGTGAAATTTTGATCACGGGTTTGATCCGACATTGGCCTTGATGAGGCAGACGTTGATGCATAACGTTGAATCAATTAAAACTTTGATATTGGGTACGCGGGTGTTAACAATAAGCATGTGCAGTACCCATATGTTGAGTCTCTGGGCCACTGGAATAATCACAAAGTGACGGACGCAGTGAAGAAACTTGTATAAGTGAAGATTTCACTTATGGTTTTACATTGACAAACATTACTAGAAGTACCTGAGGCCTTATCCTACATTGCTATCGTATTGTCAACGTTATCAATGCTCTTATTAAATTGACAGTAATGGGGGCCGAGTAAAATACAATACAGTCAGTTAACAAGAGGGCTATGGAGAGAGCTATGCTCGGGGTTTCTCTGCGGGATAGAATCAGAAATGATGATATCCGCAGTAGAACTAAGGTTACCGACATAGCCCGAAGGATAGCGAAACTTAAGTGGCAGTGGGCGGGTCACATTTCTCGCAGAACAGATGGCCGATGGGGCCAGAAAGTTCTCGAATGGCGTCCACGGACCGGGAGACGAGCTGTTGGTAGGCCTCCAACAAGATGGAGCGACGACCTCGTAAGGATGGCGGGATCGCGATGGATGCGGAAGGCACAAGACCGGTCTAAGTGGAGAGCCTTGGGGGCGGCCTATGTCCAGCAGTGGACGTCTTTCGGCTGATATGATGATGATGATGAGTTAACAAGAACAACAGACCGATAGCAGATGAGCAGAGCATGGTGACTGACACAAGGTGCAACGAATCTATTCTATTATTACTTTTTATTATACTGTCATGTCAATTGTTCAACAACTTTTGACCCTATTAATGTAGGTATGTATGTTTATATGTAAACACTTCTAGGAACGGTGCTGACAACCCGCTGGTCGGCCCGGAGCCTATTCCCTGCTGAGCGACATATGTAAATGCGATCAAGCTGTGGAAGTCCGCTGAAGGACAAAAACATTTGAAAAGATCAATTAAAGGGTTCAAAAACAAGCTCTCTGAAGAAATTTTACAGTTAAAAAGAGAAAACACTGGCGCAGTATTCTAACTGGCCACTGCAAACTCAACAGATATCTGTATGCAAGGTCCGTCAGGAGATAGAGAGAGACAGTAATGCACATCCTCTGCTCTTGCGGACCAATAATGTGCATCAGCGTCTACGTAGGGCGACATATCATGGACCCACAGGAAATACACCTGCTGACTACCCAAAGCATCTGGCAATTCCTGGACGCAACGGGCCTTTGCGGTGAGCTCTAAACCAAGGGCAGCTACAATAGATCAGCAATGATCGAATCGGTACGCAAGGCCCATTTCAACCACAACATATTTTGTGGAATTTGGCATCTAGGTTACTAAAATCCCGGGTTTTTAAAATACCTTACATCGTAAAAAAAAAAATAGTTTCCGAGGGAAACACAATAAACGGATTCTATTACAAAAAGGTCCCGGCCAGATCTAGTAAAATAAAACGGGGTCTGAATTGTTTTTCAACCATTCACCAAAATAAAACAGACCTATTCGCGTAGAAATATTACAGTTTCCATTAACGTTTGTCGTCGTTTCCTCGAGTCCACCCGAAGGCTTTGCGTTTGTAGTTTTTCATTAATTTCAAGGCTTTGCTGCGGTTTTTGATGAAACGTTTTGCTGCGGTGCACTTGGATGGTAAAATATAGTCTCAACTGCCTTTTATCTGCGACTCCGCTTACGAAATTATGTCTATTGTGTAGTATAGGGTTCCATCGTCGGGAAGTTGGAATCCCACCAGCATTTCCTCTACCTTACTTTTTAGGATTGTTAAGAAACGCAATTTAATAATAAATGGACTTGTTCCCAGACAAAACATATTACATAAAGTGTCCACAAGAATGGTTTGTTTTAAAAAAACCTTTAATTATTATAAAAGTAGCCTCGCATTCGCAATTACTTCACAACTAGACATCTCGAGACAAAAAGTCGGGTCTCATTGCTCCGTTTACATTAGATAAACAAGGGAAAAAAACAATGATAAATATTCGTATTTGTCATAAGCGTTCGCTATACTGTACTTATACTAAGTAATCCTTAAGAATTTTTGGTGTTAAATTATCTTTCATGAAAGACAATGAACGGTGATCGTACGTGACTTAAAAATTCGTGAATCTTTGCCCTATTGGTTTTACTCATACAAATATCCTATTCCTCAAGTTATAATTGACCTATAAATGATTAATTCCAATGCAGACCCTTTCAGTAATGATTTCTGCCAAGAACACGCAGTTCCTTTGTACAACTGACATAGTTTGGAGGAGATTCATTAATTTTGTCTGCCTGCGGCGAAGCCCGAGTAAGATGGTTTCATTTTTGAACATTATATACTTAAGTATTCATCTACTAGTGCTGCAGACTCCACAATCAATCGAGTTTAATTCGGATTCTAGCTGTAAATACGAAGAAAAAACAGCCTTTAGGAAGTCATTTATTATGTTTTGAAAATTACAATATTATAAGTCGCATAGTTTTCAGTGTAAAAATAAACAGTAAAAATCAAATAATATCAATGTGTACAAAAGTAAAACTAATTGTAACATAATAAGTATATGGCTCAAATGCTAGTCACTGTATCAAGAATAAGTACAATACAATTTTAATAAAATTATTGTTTACGCATTATTTAACAGAATACACACACACTCATAACATCACGCCTTCATTCTCAGAGTGGGGTAGGCAGAGCTACAGAAATACCAACAACTCTAAAAAGACTTGTTTATAATTCTGTAACCACTTTTTCCACATTCAGGCCAAGAACAGAATACAGTGATTGGGTTAATAACAGATTTTAAAGTTAAGTTAAAATTATGAATCTGAAGATTTTTCTTTTTGTCTGCAGTCTACCTCCAGAAAGCGAGCCCTATTACGCGCGTTTTGTCGCGGGTTGTCCGGCAGCATGAGCATGTCATGCTCGCTCCAAGGTCTTTACGGCGGCGTCGCTGATCGGGTCTCAACTTTCCCGAACACATGGTTGAGAGAGGCGAGCGCTGAGACGGCATCGTACTCGCGAAAGGGTGCTGTTTATGGGGTCCGGTCTGTTCACGATTTCGACAGTTGCTTATTCTAGTTAAGGCTTTTGACGTAGAGACATCGTCATGTTGTTCTTCTAAAGTCATATGTTTCGTTTAATGTTCTACACCTTACATTTGTTGGCATGTTTGGTTTAAGTCTTAAGTACTGTTAATATTAGCTTACTGTTAATAAATAAACAAATAAATTTGTAATGGTTTTATTTATTATTATACTAAATCATCATCATCATCATATCAGCCGAAAGACGTCCACTGCTGGACATAGGCCTCCCCCAAGGCTCTCCACTTAGACCGGTCTTGTGCCTTCCGCATCCATCGCGATCCCGCGATCCTTACGAGGTCGTCGCTCCATCTTGTTGGAGGCCTACCAACAGCTCGTCTCCCGGTCCGTGGACGCCATTCGAGAACTTTCTGGCCCCATCGGCCATCAGTCCTGCGAGCTATGTGCCCCGCCCACTGCCACTTAAGTTTCGCTATTCTTCGGGCTATGTCGGTAACCTTAGTTCTACTGCGGATATCATCATTTCTGATTCTATCCCGCAGAGAAACCCCGAGCATAGCTCTCTCCATAGCCCTCTGAGTGACTCTGAGCTTTCTTATGAGGCCCATCGTTAGCGCCCACGTCTCAGATCCGTAAGTCATCACCGGCAACACACACTGGTCAAAGACTTTTGACTTCAAACACTGCGGTAATTTGGACGAAAAGACACTGCGAAGCTTCCCGAACGCTGCCCAGCCGAGTCGGATTCGACGAGTGACCTCTTTCTCGAAGTTGGACCTACCTAACTGGACCGTTTGTCCCAGGTATACATAGTCGTCAACAACTTCGAGTGCAGAGCCTCCGACAGTCATTATACTAAATAACTACCTTATAATGTAACTTAGGCGACTAAAAAAAAAAGGGCTTGTAGTACTATTAGGCGATGGGTTTGCAATCTGTCACTAATACACTACTAAAATTCTTAGCCTATGCTAGTGCAAAATGAGGTTATACAATTATAAAAAAGTATTTTTAGATTTGTTGGTATTTTTGTAGCTCTGCCTACCCCACTCTGCGAATTAAGGCGTGATTTTATGTTTATATGTGTGTAAATTACTTCTCTACGGGGGTTTCTTGCGGCGCTTATTCGACGAATCGATGTTCTTGTCCGAAGCAATAGTAAATTCATCCATATAACCGACGTATAAGATAGCGCTCATGTGGCTAATTAACTGAATAAATATTTTGTAATTTTTAATAAACATATTTGCACAATGAATAATTCATCATTTTGAAAATCCAATACCGTGTAGGTACAAAACAAACAAAAATAACTGTAAAGTTTGGGATCTGGTCGAGGTAAACACGCTTTTCTGCTTCGCTGCAGTCAGCGACTCTGGCTCTTTACTTCTGAAGCGACCCGGTCCCGAAACGGAGATGCATATGAAGAAAGTTTTGCCATAACGTCCTCTCGCGGAGTTCGTAATGAATTCTGTTTGCAAATACGTTAATAGAGGCACTCAGCTAAGTGCGACCCGGGCTGACCCAATTTGCGCTTCTTTGGTGAAAACAGTCTACTTACAGTCTCTTCCAGTCTCGCCACTTATGTTATAAAATGGTTTGATGGTAACTTTGTCTGCGCTGAATTGTTTTTTATTATGGAAAAGGAAAAACACACACAGTCCGCGGAGACGTGTACAATCTCAAATCTACAATGTCAAGATGGCAATTTTAGACTGCAAATATGTCACTAAACCGGAGGATCTAAATGGAATGCAAACAATTTCAGCGGTTGTTTTTTATTGATATTGCCTCGAAGACGAGAAGGTTTTTCTAGTTAAGATGTATAGCATTTTTTACGGTAAAAACATGTTTCTTTTGACATGTTTTCCTATTGCTTTAACTCTGCTGCTATTTCAGCCAAGTAAATGAGAGTTATCATATCGTCGAATAAACGATAACGTCTCAAAAGTAAAACTGTTTTACCGCGCGTTGCCCTGTGCAAGTTACCCTGTTGCTCAACTTTGGTGTGAAAGAAAACATTTAAATTCGCACTGGAGTTTATTAAATTGGCGGGTGGTAGGACCTTATACAGGGTCCGTCCGGATCGCTACCACCATCTTATCCATTAACCTACCGCCAAACATCAGTGTCCGCATTGTTGTGTTCCAGTTTGGGGATAAGACAGCCGGTGAAATAACTAGCATAGAGGCATTCCATCTTAGTCCTCAGGGTTGGCAATGCATTTGCAGTCTTAGGATTGCAGTCTTGTGAATGCGAATGTCTATGGGTCACAGTTTCCACTTACCGTCAGGTGGCCTGTGTGCTCGTTTGCCGTCTCAATGCCATAAAAAAAAAAAAAAAAAATGTTTATGTAAATAATTTTATTACTGTAGGTATACTTTAAATTTTGAATAATTGCTGTTTTATTGGTCACGTTTTTATGTATTGAAGTAGGGTTTAACATAGCATATGGGATAGAATCTATGATCAACAAGTAGTTTTATATTATTAGTTTTTTGACCTAGGCGACCTTCTAGATATCCACCCGGAATCGCCTGGTATAAAGCCCAGCTCTCGTCACAAAAACAGAACCTTTGAAGTCATTCTAAATTATATTCGTAAAGTTGGATTGGATCAAGTTTTATATTGAACTCGGCGGGGCGACGTGTCTCTTTGAAATGGAAGAACAATTATGCGCGTTTTAACTTTTTAGGAAGTGGTAGACATATTATACGAGGGGGGCTGGAGTCTGTCAAATATTTAGCCGAGCAGGACATATCCATGTTATTTGGAAGCTCAGTGGGCCTATGCATTATGCAAACGGCTAATGTAATAGATTTTTGGAGATTAGCGGCCCACGCGATAGATCGCTAGTCTACATCAACCGTATACATTTTGTTCCTTAACTTCAGCGTTATCTTGTTGTTATTTTATTTACAGGTCTTCTTAATTCCTTCGATATCGTGATAGCAATGTTAATGTTATGATAGTCCGTTGAGTGTTTTTTCTCGAGGTGTCATCAAATTGCATACTAAACTGTTCACATGTTGTGCATGAATTGAAAATTAAAAATTTGTACTGTACGGTACAAGACGTAAATATAAATGACGGAATTAATGTCTTAAGGTATTCTCAGCCATTAGGCCAAACAAAGAATAGGTATAAATAGTAAGTAAAACACAATCAGCAACTAAGCTGACTGACTATTTGTGAATCTTGTCATCTATATATAAGGCTCATTTGTTGACTATTAACAGTGACTCCATTAGGAAAAACAAAGTTTTTTTTTATCATTAACTAGCGACCCGCCTTGCTTTACTCCGGGTATTATACATTTAAGACTTTCTCTTGAATCACTCTATCTATTAAAAAACCACGTCTAAATCCGTTGCGTAGTTCTAAAGATCTAAGCATACATAGGGACAGACAGAGGTAAGCGACTTTGTTTTATACTATGTAGTGATGTTTTCCGTATCGCGAGACCATAATTACATTGAGCACCGCCAAGTTTACATCTCGCCAAAATTTATTTGAGAAGCACAAAATGGTATTTTACATAAACCTGCGCAATTGAGAAATAAATAGCTTTCATTCATTCATTCTATCCTCCCTGGAGCCATCTAGCAACCATCGCCCTGTCCGCCCCCGACGCACCCAGGGCTGCCCTGTACCACTAGCCTACTTCTGTATGGCATAACTAAGATAAATCACTACATAGTATAAAACAAAGTCGCTTCCCGCTGTCTGTCCCTATGTATGCTTAAATCTTTAAAACTACGCAACGGATTTTGATGCGGTTTTTTTTAATAGATAGAGTGATTGAAGAGAAGGTTTATATGTATAATACTTTAATCCGGAGCGAAGCGAGGGCGGATTGCTAGTAAATAGATAAGTGGCATGGAGAAGACAAACGGGCACCTAGGCCACCTGAAGGTAACAAGGATCTAAGACCCATTTAAGGATCTGACATTTTGCAGTCTCAAGACTGAGAATGGAATGAAATGCCTCTAGCTAGTAATTTTACCAGTTGTTATATTCTTACACCGAAACACAACAATGCGAACACTGCAGCTTAGAGGTAGGTTAAAGGGTAAAATGGCGGTAGCGATCCGAACGGACCCTGCACCACTAAAGTATACAGGGCCTTTATTCCACTGCGTTTTTGCCCGTATTGCTATCTTATTGTTACCGTTATGATAGCTATATTATTCAATAATAAAATAAATAAATATCACGGACACTCTCACACAAATTGATCTAGTCCCAAACTGAGCTCTAGGCTTGTACTATGGGTACTAGACAAGGATAAACATACAAATATAGAGAAATAAATATTTTAATACATAGAAAACACCCAAGACTCAGGAACACATATTCACGCTCATCACACAAACATCTGCCCTTACCGGGATTTGAACCCCACTGGCTACAGAGTCAGGGTCACCTCTCAACTGGGCCACCGTTTATTGACTTTATAGTGAAGGCAGCCGAGTCAAAAACTATATAATAATATGTAATTGCGATAGGAGTTAAACATGTAGTAGAATACAAAGATACTTGAAAAAGACAGAAAGCAAAAATATAACGATCTACTAATAATGTGAAAGTTTGTATGGATATTGGATGTTTGTGTTACATTTACGGTTAAATAGCTGAAAGGATTTCTTATTTTAATCTTTCCAAACATTTTCCAAGTATTTGCGACTTAATTAACCTTGCTAAACAATGTGTGCAGCACCCCTGATTCTGTCTAGACGGTGGCGCGTGATTGGCTGTCGTTTTCGACGCGGCGGATTGCACTCTGGGGGATTGAAGGATTTATCCGTCATTGGCAATCTTATTGTTATTGCGGCGTTGTTGGTCGTTGTCAGATGGGTTGGGGGTTATAGCGTTGTTTGATGACGATCGAGTTTCGCGGTCGACCGAGGGTCCAAGACCAAGAATACCTTGAATTTTTCACGTAGCAATAAAAAAATAAAGCCAGGGTAAATTTTACACGAAGTTAAAATTAAAAAAAAACACACAGTACTATGTTACACAAATTGACGTAGTCCCAAACTAAGCTTTAGGCTTGCACTATGTGTACTAGACAACGATAAACTTACTTATATACAGAAATATATACTTATGTACAGACAGGGTGTCCCAAAAATCGACGATAAGCCGGAAATGGGTGATAGCCCAGGGCAGCTCATAAGCTATCGATTAAACCCTTATGTATGTTCAGCGATTTTTAGTACTTTCGGAAATATTTACAATTTTAATCGGAATTATTGTAATTTTTCCTTATGTCCATGTTACGAAAGACCCCTAAGTTCATATTTATGTTTTGTTTTATCTAATCTTAATTGAATAAAAATACATAAATTGAGTACAAAAGGTGAACTTAATGCCTAATGGCATTTTCTACCATTTGACCTTTAGACAAATCATAAAATTATACTACTACTAATACTAGATGAAACGTGAACTAGATTTCACTTAGTACGAGTATGGAGAAACTTTGTGTGATTACACAAAAAGTTGTCATGCAACAAAATCTCATCACGTTTCATTCTCCGCTTTTGTTTTTATAGGTATATTAATTCTTTATATTTATGTATTATATAAGTAGCTAGCGACCCGCCCTCGCTTCGCTCCGGATTAAAGTATTTATACATATAAACCTTCCTCTTCAAGCACTCTATCTATTAAAAAAAACCGCATCAAAATCCGTTGCGTAGTTTTGAAGATTTAAGCATACATAGGGACAGACAGCGGGAAGCGACTTTGTTTTATACTATGTAGTGGTATATTAGTATGAGTAGTATATGACGTGTATATGTATTGTAATATTTAAGTATAAGCAATGGATAGGATAATTATGTTAAGTTTCTAGTTTTATCAGATCTGTCTTCTTTTTCTGTGCACCCACTGAATAATGTAAATTTCTCATTGGTTATTTGGTCGACTGGTAGAGAATGCCATTAGGCATTAGGTCCGCCATTTGTAATAGCAAGTAGCTTTAAAAACATTTTAAGTTCATAATCATTCTATCAATGTAAGATACCACAGGGTTTAAGGGTTTTTCAAAACATAAGGAAAAATTACAACAATTCTGATTAAAATTATCAACATCTCCGAAAGTACTACAAATCGCTGAACGTACACGGGGATGAAATTGACAGCTTATGAGCTGCTCTATCACCCATATCGTCGATTTTTTGGACATCCTGTAGAAAACATCCAAGACTCTGAAACTAATACTATATGTATATAATATGCCCTTACCGGGATTTGAACCCAGGAGCTTCGAAGGCAGGGGGGTTATTATTAATTATGCTTATACAGTCAGCGTCAATCAATTAGTTAATCAATGAATGATAATTTATTGTCCAAAATAAGTTACAGTGATACTTTGCATGTTATGTCAAAGTCAAGAAATTACATTGACTTCGTCAAAAAAAAAACACAATTTAAATTATAATAGGTAGATCACAAAAAATAAGAAGTCAAGATAACAATAATAAAAACAGTAATACTCGTAATACAGCACTAAATAATTGTTAAGGATCGTCCTAAAAATGT
Source organism: Acleris holmiana (assembly GCA_949316455.1). Taxonomy (NCBI): domain Eukaryota; kingdom Metazoa; phylum Arthropoda; class Insecta; order Lepidoptera; family Tortricidae; genus Acleris; species Acleris holmiana. The sequence goes on along the minus strand of OX438773.1, from coordinate 312,204 downwards.
GTCTGACTGTTTTCGATGACTTTAACAGGCTCTTGCGTCAAATAATAATTATGGATTGTCAATTCTTATTCTCTTTACAAATACTTAATTGTTTGTAAATATCGTGACATAGCCTTAACTTTTCTTTCTATAAGTAATTTAAAAAGGTCACATTTTTATTAAAATTCGACACAACCACCTGCTGATTCAATATTCCAACTTCCTTCACTGAGACAAAGTAAAGGAAGGAAGTAGCATCTTAATGGCGTCATCCTCCGCCCAATTAGCCGCGTACCCAGGAGAACCAGCGGCTCCGAGCTGGTGCGGGCCAAGCCAGGGGCACGGCTGGGTCGGGGCGGGGGGGGGGGGAGATTCCGCGGATAAATAACTCAATTTGCTCCTTCAAGTGAGCCCCGTCCTACACTCGAGTTGTGCGCGTGGTGCAAGTTGTAAACGGCTGCGTTTATTATTGAAGCTCATTGTTATTTTATTAACATATTTAACGGGACCACGTCATTGTCATGGCGTAATAAGTTGCAGCTACCGTTTGCCAGCAGCATGGTTGCATATTGTAGGCCCTTGGCACTTAGTCATAAGCAGACTTGCGAGTATCACCTAAGAAACTGATATGCCACGACATGTACTTACACTTAACGCCATACTTCTGGTGCATTTCTTCAGTTGTATAAATATCAAAATCTTGTAACACATACATACATACATACATAACGTCACGCCTTCATTCCCAGAGTGGGGTAGACAGAGCTACTGAAATACCAACAACTCTAAACAGACTTGTTGATAATTCTGTAACCACATTTTGCACAATCAGGCTAAGAAGTTTACTAGTGTATTAGTGACAGGTTGCAAGCCCATCGCCTAACAATACTACAAGCCCTTATTCCCTGAGTCGCCTCTTACGACATCCACGGGAAGACATGGAGTGGCACTATTCTAACCCGGCAACCACACGATATATATCTTGTAACACGAATCTTTATTATCATGAAATAAATAAACACACAGTATTTTTTTATTCACAGTAAGTTTTAATCAATGTTGACATATCAATCTTTGGCATCGGATTGTTTTGAAAAACCCATCTAACGACAACAATCAATAATGTCAGGATTTTTTATTCGTCCTATGTGATGTTTTTAAAATCCGACAAATGCGACTAGGTTATAAGAGCATATAAAATCGTGTAGGATGTCATTCCACGTAGCTATCTTATTGTAAAGCTCCGGGAATGTCCGACAAAGCCCTAGAACTACTAGAAGTTAACTTTGCATTAACGCTAGCGCTCGCCGCTTGCGCCACTGCGGCGCTTGTTTTGAGGATGATTTCGTATAAATGCCTTTCATATTCCCTTTTTCCGTGAAATTCAGTTTTTGATTGCTTTATGTTTGGCAGACAAGTAGATTAAGGCGGCAGCTCCCGCTCCACCACGCCTCGCCCGGCTCGCCCGGCTCGCGCTCGCGGGAGCTGTCCGGGGCTTGTTAGCTAATAAAAGGAAGCATTATTTGTAAATACAAATTTATCATTTTTCATTTTATCAGGCTCTTTTATGTTAAGGAGAAGGCACACGAGCGCTCAGGCCACCTGATGGTAAGTGGAATCTGAGACCCAAAGACATTTGAATTTTCAAGACTATGATCTTAAGAACTCAAATGCGTTGCCAACCCTGAGGACTAAGATGGAATGCCTCTATGCTAGTAATTTCACCGGTTGTGTTATCTCCACACCGGAACACAAACAATGTGAACACTGTTGGGTGGTTAATGGATAAGATGGTTGTAGCGATCCGGACGGACCCTGCGTTGGAGTTGTAAAATAAGTTCTTTGTGTTTTATTTTGCTAAACATGACTACTTTCCAGGGTAATGAGATATCAAACAAGTTATTGTATTTTCTTTATAATACCAAAAGTATCAGTGGCCGAAAGTCAGACTGGAACGTCAAAACTCACATGTTACTCTTCAGTACCCTCGTAGTTACGTAAAAACTAAATAAGATCTAAAAATAGATAACTGTTCAGCTAAACATTTATTCAACTAAATGCTCACAGCTAAAACAGAGTAACGCCGCCGGGTTCAGATAAATAACAACTTCAATGAAATTGTAATTACTTACATTAAACTAGCTACGAGTAGAGTTGGGCGAAGACATAAATAAATAATAAAATTATTACCGCTGAAAATTCAACGAAGTAGAATACGGGAACAAAATAGATGAAGTATTTTACGATGAATTCATATTAATTATACTTACATAATTTGTGGAAATCGATAAAAAAAAACATAGTTTTAGGCTTAATTAAAACAAAAATCACGTTCACAGCCTTTGTGTATCGAAAGTTACTTATACAAACTATATGGGTAACTCTCGTTACACAAAGGAATCAATTAAGTTTTGTTTTAATTAAAGCCCTTAACTATGTACATTTTCTTTAAAACATCCCTTATATTATGCACCAGCTGTTTTGAAAACCAATGTTTCTAGTCCCTTAAAGGACTCAGCTAAGTAAATATCGTTTACCCCATAATCAGGCAGGTGCTTGAACAACTAGGTGATACACGGTCTCTATTCTAGGTAAAACAGCATTGCTTTTGACATGTTATGGTATTACTTTCAGGTAAATAATAGCTATCTTAACGTTGAAAATACGATAGTAATATGTCCAAGCAATATAGTTTTACCGAGTGACCTGGACGCAAAACAAACACAAGATGTCTTATCATGATCACACAACATATAGCTTTACTCGAGGGCCAGAATAGGTTAATGACTTACACACATAACATCACACCTTCATATCATAAGGGGTAGGCAGAGCTAAAGAAATACCAACAACTCTAAAAAGACTTGTTTATAATTGTGCAACCATATTTTGCACAAGCAGGCTAAGATGTTAACCAGTGTATTAGTGACAGAATGCAAGCCCATCGCCTAACAGTACTACAAGCCTTCATTCCCTTAGTCACCTCTTACGACATTCACGGGAAGACATGGAGTGGCCCCGTTCTAACCCGGTAACCACAATGAATGAATGGTTAATGATTTTTGCAAAATAACTTCTTGACACAATTTCATGATATGTAAATGTTAAACATTGGTCTTGATTGTTCTTAAAGGTTCATCTGCATCCTGAAATGTCCGCCTTGTTTCGAAATATTGACTTGTACCTGATTCTTTGGTTCGAACCATGTTAAGAGCCGTGTGCGTGTAACAAAATGACATGACTATAAAACACCCACGTCTCACGAACTCCCATCAGAACCAGAAGGGACCAAATTGAACGTAATGTAGTGTCCATGTACGCTTTACATTCAATTTCACAGTTTAGTGAGTTCCTTCACCCAAACATTGCACAGTCAAACTCAGAATTTTCTGTACATTTTGGTCCGTTTTCGTAGTTCGTTATTGATGTTCCAAATTCAAACTAAGAGTACTCAGAGTGCTGATTACGTTTGAGTTCGACTTTACCTTCATCTTTGAACCAACTGCAATAATTCGGAACAACTTCAAACACGATACATTATTCCAGCGTCCTGTGCAAACCGTCGTGTAACCGCTTAGTTATCCCCCCCTGTCTTTAATGATATCCATTATCGGCCTTAGTGAAACCGAAGACCGCTCTTGGGTCCAGGTGTGTGGGATGTCTCACGAGAATTTGAAGAGTGATTTACGTTGATTGCTCATTTCTACAAATAGTGTTTGAGTTACCTACTTACAGTAAGAATATAAATAAAAATTAATTAATTAATGTCAGGGGACAATCTCACACAAATTTACCTAGTCCCAAACTAAGCTCTAGGCTCACTTAAAGTTTCGTCACTTTAACGTTATGTTTGAAATGCTGCACTCATTAGTCAAAGGCGTTAAAGCGACAAGGTACCAAAGAGTGCAGCTGCTCATAAGGCCGTGTGAAAGTATCAAACACTCGTTACAGTCAGGAGACTTCATAAAAAGGAAGTTACGAGTAAGTACACAGAAAACAACGAAACATAAAAACATCTTATACATATTATCTCATATTAATTGACGGACACGTTAGCCTAGTTGGGAGTGACCCTGCCTCTGTAGCCAGCGGTCCTGGGTTCAAATCCCGGTAAGGGCAAATATTTGTGTGATGAGCGCGAATATTTGTTCCTGAGTCTTGGATGTTTTCTATGAATTTAAGTATGTATTTCTCTATATAATTATGTTTATCGTTGTCAAGTACCTATAGTACAAGCCTAGTAAGGGACTAGATCAATTTGTGTGAGATTGTCCCCTGACATTTATATTTATTTTTGAACTGTTTTAAGTATTGATCAATTACTCAATACAATGAAGTTCAAATATCATCAACTACCTTAAGACTACAATCGTGTAAAAACTATGCAAAGATAGAGTATCTTGAGAGATACCACGCGGCACAAAAAAATAAATAGCATTCCTTTAATTCTAGCACAAAGCGCACCATCAAAGTCACTGCAATTTAAATTACACAGAAAAAAGCTCTCGTTGTAATTAACAATCCTCTGCGAGCAGCTTTTATTAGTAGTAGCTTAGCGACCCCGGGGAGAAACAAAGAACGCGGTGGACATTTATATTTTACCGCTGTTCTATTTTGGTCTCTGAACTTGAGGCTATTGTTCAAAAACATAGGTCAAATCTTACTGGTTTTCAGGAAGACCATGAATTGATTACGTTAATTATATTACGTCGATCGAACCGACACATTGGGAGACAAGACGTAACTTTGAATTTCGGTTGTTGTTAAAGCAGTGATTTACGTCTGAAATTCTGCTTCGGCGAAGACTTTAAAATTAAAATATTACGACTATAATGTCCAGAATAAACAACTACATTACTGTCAAGACGAGCGGTTGCGGGGCACGTACAAACAGCATCACTGTTAACCTTAGTTAGTGAGCCTTATTGTAAGGTGACAAGGTTCACAATTGGTTAGTTAACTGTGTTCCAGGCCAAGGCTTGTCTACTGTTTTTCTCCAACTAATGCGAGGAAATAAAACACACTTTGTTAGTATATTCAAGCAGGGTCCATATTGGCTCATATACAATTTTTATTTAGTTTTTTTTTTTATAATACCGCTTTGTGATCATATACATCATTTGTTAGAAAATTGTTTCTTAGAATATTATTCATTATAATTTTGTAGTGCTACTAGTATTACTCATAATATGCAGTACTTCGATTTTTTATACTCATAATACTGTGGCCAACATTGTATGCGGACCTATATTTTTTCTCCGAAGATTTTTTTTCTTTATAAACTTATATGATCGTATTATTTGTACTCATATAATTAGTAGTTATATTATTAAAAGTGAATGCTTATTACGTATATCGGAACCAGCCATTATGAGCCAGCGTGTCGACGGCACCCCGCGAATTAGTAGTTATATTATTAAAATTGAATGCATTTATCGAAAGGAAATTTTTCTGGGCAGATAAAAAAAGTAACCTCGAAAAGCCTTCTAACCTAACCTATCCGAGTCGGTTCTGTCCTGATTCGTCTTGTTAATTCACTACAAATAAGGAGATTCTGTCTCCCGTAGGTAATACGATATTTGCCAAAATAAAACATTTGCTTGCTCTAAGGGACACAAGATAACCCTAACCTAACCTACTTATAAGTATTTTCTGCATAGTGACTTTTATATTTAAACAGTTTAGGAATAAACAAGGGTATCTTTAAAAATGTTTATAACATAAATTTTTATTGCAAGAAATCGTTATATTGATAAAAAATATAAATTTAAACAATAGTATTAGAAGTACATATATTTAATGACATTATACATATCAATGTTTTGGAGTTGCGATAGTTATTAACTAAAAATAGATATAAGTAATGATCATTAGGAAATTAACTTTTATAAGAAACATTTTCGAACTTCCAATAATCTACTTTGCACTTTTATATGAACTTTGGCGCACCCATTCAAGCAACGTCCTGAATTTGCCTTCGAAATAAAAATTGAAACGACATGATTCATCACGCCATTTACATTCGAAAGATTTACAAAAAAGAAAAATTATACCATTAAATAAATTCTCAAATTTAAAAGGTCTGTGAAGCAAAAAAAAACCATACAAAATGCGACAACGTTTTTCTCCTCTTACACGTTGTCCGATTTATACGATTTTTGAATATGATGTAGATATTATAAAAATCTAGGTCTGTTACACATACATACATACATAAATCACGCGTGTTTCCCAAAGGGGTAGGCAGAGACCACTTCTTTCCACCTGCTACGATCCTGACAAAGCTCTTTCGCTTCTTCCACATTCATACATCGAGTCAAGCATGCACGTCGGTTTCGGGTACTTAAGATTCGGCCCTTTTCCAGTATTTCCCCGATTTGATTTAAAAAAGTACGCCTAGGGCGCCCCCTTACGACCCTTCCACTCAGTTTAGCACTGTAAATTTCTTTCGTCAATCTTTTTTCATCCATCCTTTCCAAATGACCGAACCATCGAAGCATGCCCAAAATAGCATGCTAGGTCTGTTATTAAGGTTATTAAGAAAATGTTTATAAGAGAAAACAAATAAAGAAAACAAAAGCGGAAACGCACAGACCTACATTTTCATAATATTTATTAATAAAACATATTCAAAAATCGTTGAAATCTGATTACATTTAGGAGGTGAGAAACGCATCGACGCGTTTAGCATCGCTTCACAATCCTCTTAAATACATTAGATCCAATTTGAATATAGTTATATTGAGTTCTATTGAGGTGAACACCATTTTTAAAGCATATACTGTGGACTAGATATACTGGTCGGTGTGGCTTGCAATATGCTTGCAATGCTCTACGATTTTATTTAACAATGTGTTAAGGGTGCTGTTGGCTCTGCCTCGAACACCAGTGCATGGTTACTTGTACGCGTTTTGCGTTGAGGATGCGCATCTGGTGCGCCGGGTGTGCCGCGGCACCGACAGCACCCTTGTGATGACCTCCCCGCACATAAACCACTGCCGTGCAATTTCAGAAGGTATCAAAATGTTAAGTAAATATTGTATTAAAATTAATCAATCATGAGAACATGACCGTCTAATAAATTTATTTTATAATATCTTTTACCTCGAATACAAAACATTGACAGTGTTGTAAGACATAAAATGAAGTTAGTATATTGGAGCACGTTGTGCTCCTACCGTGGCGGATCGCATGCTGTTATTCACTTTGCGATGTATCCAGGACCTTTACATAATGTATGTAAATATACCAAACTTTTATAGCCTAATAAAACTATCGTATAGAACTAATTCAACTGCCATTTCTTTATTTCATCGTCTAGTTTCACAACGACCACCAACGAACATCAATGCAGCGTTCATATTTACCAAGCCAATGACTCCATATTTAATTCCATTTTGTAAGGAGTACGGAACCTTGGCAAGGAATATGTAATCGTATTGAGCGCCTTTGACGCCGCGGGGCGTCTTAAATCTGTAAAAAAATACGATCATGGGCAGTGAATGTGGTAATGGAACAAACCCACGCACGAGTCAACCTCCATTAGTCGTACTTTTACTAAACCACTGGTTTGCGGCTGAATAACAGAAAATTGTTTCAATATATGCCTTATTTTAAGAGTATTATGGCTCATAGATATTTTTGATGATTGATTTAGTAGTAAATATTTTTATATTAATGCAAGTAGGTGCGGCATTGTTTACCACAAATGCATTTGTAAGAAGAAAGTACATTTATAATGTAGTGTTTTTATGACGCCTAGGTAGAGTTCGTCTATCGCTAATAATTTAGTCGACCACTTCTATTTACCAGTTAATAGTTAACCATTTTTGGACTTTTATGACTTGAATACGAAAGGAATTTCATTTACAACTTTACTTAAAACATGTCAATTTGGTGCCCCATTTTATGGAAACGTGACGTGAAGAAAGACAAACAAAACATTAAACCCAACCCCAAAATAAGGGTAGCGGGAAACTGAAAGGAAGTAGCCAAGGCCGATCGCGCAGGAAGGCCTCTGGAGGAGGAGCAAACATTTTTGTATGACAATAAAGACTACCTCTGGCATACGGCAGCAAAACTCCAGACACCATTATGTTTTAGTTTGGACAACGCATCTGCGATTTTTCTCCTGAGGGTGCAGATATCCGAGGGTGGCGGTGGTCACTTTCGATCTGGTAACCCTCTAACTGCCAAAATAAAAGAAAACGGCGACACATTTTCCCGTAGAGAAGTAGACTCGCACACATATTTTTTTATGAATATGACAATGATTACGTTTAATACAGCGGTTCTGCGGGGAATCAGCTAGGATTTCCTGTGTAACAAGTTACAGGCTCCAATTAAATAACAGAACAAGAAGATAAAATTCAAAAATCATCAATCAGTACTATGTTGTACTTAAAATTGGATGTCGTTTAATTAGCTAAAAAACTTTGCATAATTTCATTTAACTAAGTTCGAATAGCATAATAAACATTTAGCATTAAAACAAAGTGTATAATGATATCAGGCATACGTCTTATAACATAACACTCTTAAATCATAACCTTCATGTCCTTATTTTTATGCATTTTAAATCAATTTCTTCTTACTAGGTTAGATTAGGTTAGATCTGTGACCAAATTAGTAGAAGTCAAAGAATTTAAAATTCTCTTCGTTTTTAACATACAGCCCATTATGTTTTAAGAAGTTATGCATTTTAATTGTTATATAATGTGTTTATTATACAGATCTAAATTATGCAATTCGTTTTATGCATATTATCACCCTTTGAAATCACATTGTTCTTACTTACATACATACAAACATAAACTCACGCCTTCATTCCCAGAGTGGGGTAGGCAGAGCTACAGAGGTATCAAGAACTCTAAAAAGATTTGTTGGTAATTCTGTAACCACATTTTGCACAATCAGGCTGAGATGTTTTCCAGTGTACTATATATTATTGACAGGTTGCAAGCCCATCGCCTAACAGTACTTCAAGCCCTTATTCCCTTAGTCGCTTGTTCTTACTTAAGGTCTAAAATAACTTTTACTCTGCTGGGTGCGTGCGCGTTACGACTGTATTTTATTTATTATGTACTTCAGTTTATTGTTATGTAATGTGTTATAGTTATGTTCTGACATCTAACATAAAATGCTATTTGTATATACAGGTGCGTGTGTATGAAGTGTGCAGGGAATGAGGGTAGCTAATTAATTAGCGAGTTTACTATCCACTCGGCGATCGGCACCGCGCGGCCGCCGATAACATCGGCATTGCGCCGGTGGAATAATTGAACCTACGCCGGGAGGGTCAACATGCCACTTTGATGGCTTAAACACTTTCATTTACGGGTGAAGCTAACGAATAAAGATGGCGATTTATCAGTCGTTATGGCTGGAGAGCCTTATTATCTCTATTCTACCGCGTTATAACGATATTGCGTTTGACGTGTTTTAGAATCGTTTATGACTCGGCCGCCATTATTGTTAATGACATAAGAGTTATCAAAACGATGACAATACAGAAACACTTCAAAGGCAATATCGTTTTCACCGTTTAGAATCTCGGCCCATATTTACTTTTTAATGGTGCTAAGTAATTAAGTAGGGAGAAACCGGTTACGAAATGAAAAGTAAACATCGCTAGACAAACATTTGGTAAATTAAACAAAAACGCAAGTGCGAGGCCGGCCATTAGGTAAATAGTCGGCCCTCATTTGAGGGCGCTTAGAACATTGTGTCTGAATTTCAGGTTAATGGGTGAATAAGCCGGAGTCCTTTTTAGTAAGTGCTACACGCTACCGCGTAGACGCTCTACGAACAGATGCACGAAGTAAGAAAAAGAAAGAAAGAAGCCTTTGCCGGGGGCGGTGACGTCACCATCTGTTGCGTAGTTTAAAAACAGTGAAAAGGAGAAACAGATGGAATATGATAGTACTAGAGGACGCCCGCCACTTCGTAAGCGTAGAATGAGTTTCCCGCTATTCCCCCTATATTAACCCCTCAGGGGATGAATTTCCAAAAATCGTTTATTAGTGCACCCCTAGATCTCATAAAAAAACCTACGTGCCAAATTCGGATTCTCTAGAGCTAGTGGTTTGGGCAGTGCGCTGATAGACGGCGTGAACTCCGTTGAGTGCATGCAAATACAGGGCCTCTATTCAGGTGCGTTAAAACGATATCGTGTTTGGCACGTTTAAGAATCGTTTATGTCACAGTCGCCATTATTGTAAATGACATAAGAGTTATCAAAACGTTGACAATACGGAAACAGGTCAAAAACGATATCGTTATAACGCAGTTGAATAGAGGCCCGGGGCCCCTATTCTACCAACACATTTTTAACATTTGTCTTGACGGTAATAACGATATCGTCTTTGACTTGTTTCCGTATTGTCAACGTTTTGATAACTCTTATCTCATTTACAATAATGGCGACTGTGACATAAACGATTCTAAAACACGTCAAACGCGACATCGTTACAACTCAGTAGAATAGAGGCCCTGATAGGGAAAGGCCCAGCAGTGGGAAATGAAAAAAAAACTTCATTTATTCAAGGAGAATGCAAACGAGCTGAGTAGGCACGTTATGTTAATTGGGTTTTGGGACCCCATAGACATTTACATTCTCAGAACATACAATCCTGAGACTACAAATTCGCTGCTTTCCCTTAAAACTATAGTAGAATGCGTCTGTGCTAATAATTTTACTAGTTCTTGTATACCCACACTCAATTACAACAATGCAAACAACTGTTCAGTGGTAAATTAATGGTTAAGTTGGTGGTAGCAATCCGACCCCGTACAAAGTCCTACCACCACTAAATAAATAATAAATTATATATCACGGAACAATGTCACACAAATGGCCCTAGTCCCAAACTAAGGTTTAGGTTTGTAATACGGGTACTAGTCAGAGAGAAATGCATAGAAAATATCCAGGCAAAAAATACTCGCGCTCATCACACAAACATCTGGCAGCGCGTGCGGCGTGCAATGAGCGAGTATGTCACAGACCGTCGCCGCTGGCTCGTGCCTTGCACTTGCTAGATGCGCTTTGCGCTTAAAAGCAGAGGGAAGGTTGTGTGTGACGAATGCCGTGTGGTTGCCGGGTTAGAATAGTGCCACTCCATGTCTTCCCGTGGGTGTCGTAAGAGCCGACTAAGGGTTTAAAGGCTTGTAGTACTGTTAGGCGATGGGCTTGGAACCTGTCACTAATACACTGGTAAACATCTTAGCCTACCTGTGCAAAATGTGGTTACAGAATTATCAACAGGTCTTTTTAGAGTTGTTGGTGTTTCTGTAGCTCTGCTTACCCCACTCTGGGAATGAAGGCGTGATATTATGTATGTATGTCTTTTTCAGGGTTCCGTGCCCAAAGGGTATAAACAGGACACTTTTACTAAGACTTCACTGTCTGTCTGTCTGTCACCAGGCTGTATCTCATAAACCTTGATAGCTAGACAGTTGGAATTTTCACGTGTTATGTATTTCTGTTGCCGGTATAACAATAAATACTAAAAACAGAATATAATAAATATTTAAGTTTGCTCGATATTAACAAGGGCAACATTAACAGGCAGACGCTTGAAAAACTCACAGAATATTTAGTTGAATATTCACTTGGAAAATAAATAATTAAAATAAAGTACAATAAAATTTGCGGTTTTTAGGGTTCCGTAGCCAAATGGCAAAAAACGGAACCCTTATAGATTCGTCATGTCTGTCCGTCTGTCCGTCCGTATGTCACAGCCACTTTTTTCCGTAACTATAAGAGCTATTGAGCTGTGATTATTATTATTATTATTATACAAAAATAGAAAAAAAACAATAAATTTTTGGGGTTCCCCATACTTAGAACTGAAACTCAAAAATTTTTTTTTCATCAAACTCATACGTGTGGGGTATCTATGGATAGGTATTCAAAAATGATATTGAGGTTTCTATTATATTTTTTTTCTAAACTGAATAGTTTGCGCGAGAGACGCTTCCAAAGTGGAAAAATGTGTGTCCCCCCCCCGTAACTTCTAAAATAAGGGAATGATAAATGTAAAAATAATATATGATGTACATTACCATGCAAACTTCCACCGAAAATTGGTTTGAACGAGATCTAATAATTAGTTTTTTTTAATACGTTATAAATCGTAAACCGCATTTTACCTTTCATTCAATCAACTCAAATATAATAAAGAATTAAGAAAAACATTTAATTTTATGAACATAAACCTTATGCATAAACCGTGAACCATTATTTTCTAATACGAGTAAGAAATCGGTAATAGTTTCCCAAGTAAACAACAATTCGCTTGGGGCGTGACTTTATCGGTAGCGGGAGCGCGCGCGGGGAGGTTCCCGACTACGCTTACCCGAACGGGCAGCCACGTGAGGGCAGCCGTCATTGACACTCGTGTGCGCGGAGTTATTGTCAAACTGGAATATATATTAGCTTGTTTAGCTATCACAAGCCTATATGGGCTCGCATATAGTACCTAATTATAATGTTTACTTATCAATATCTTATTTAAAAAAAAAACACTATTATTAAAACATCGATCAAAGTTACAACGAGGTACAAGAACTTTTATATTATGTATTTTTAATATCTACGTTACAAATCCTAAACCGCATTTTACCTTTCATTCAATCAACTCCAATATAATAAAGAATAAAGAAAAACATTTATTTAGATGTATAGTTGTACGGAACCCTACGTGCGCGAGTCCGACTCGCACTTGGCCGGTTTTTTATGTTATAATATAGTGTATTGTGATAATGGTACGGAACCCTTCGTGCGCGAGTCTGACTCGCACTTGGCTGATTTTATTTTATTTTACTAAGGGCTTTGTTACTGGTTGTTGCTTTTAAGCTTCCACGGTGTTGTAGTGTTTTACTTTTATGCTATGTTTAATTTTTACAAATAAATAATCTGCCAACCAGTGGGCCGAGCACGCTGCCACGGGTCAATCTTTGACATAGGTTCGGGACTATAATCCGTCTATTGCATATTCCAACGTAAGAATAAAGAACTAAGGTTTAAAATAAAAGTATGTTTTGTGTTGTAGTAGAGAGGACAATAGAGAGATCTCTCTCCAGGCGTGTGTTATGCCTGGGGACCGAAGTCCATTTGGATGAAGTTTGAAGTTGTATATAAGTCAACCGACTGAAGAAACTTCGTTAGCGCGATGTAGCCGCACTGTCAGATTTAGTTGCGCTGTCTGACGCTGGTGGCGCTGGCGAGTTGTTTGTTACAATTTGTCACTAGATGTCGCTAGGTCGCCACACCAGCCCCCCTTTGAGACCGGAGGTTGATGGTGATGGATGACGTGCAGTCTGTGCGTTGAAAATGCCGCTTGCAAGTGCCAGTAGTAGTAGATGTCTCCAGTAGAGCTCAGAGCCGCGTTGGCGAGCGTAGCAGGAGAAGAGGAGTGGAGGGGAGTACACAGTGAGTCGTGTACGTTCTCCGTGAAGTACTCGTAGTAGGACGCAGTGAGTCGCGTTGTTGAGTGAGAGTGTTGTGCACACTGTAGACACCAGGCATGGAGATATATCAGAATGCTAGTGGTGCACAGTGCGGTTTGTCTGGCTTGCTGTGAGACTGCGTCATAGTGCTTGAAGGTTGTCAGGTTGCGTAAATGTCCATTGTCGTGGGTCACCAATGTAGTAGAGAGGACAATAGAGAGATCTCTCTCCAGGCGGGTGTTATGCCTGGGGACCGAAGTCCATTTGGATGAAGTTTGAAGTTGTATATAAGTCAACCGACTGAAGAAACTTCGTTAGCGCGATGTAGCCGCACTGTCAGATTTAGTTGCACTGTCTGACGCTGGTGGCGCTGGCGAGTTGTTTGTTACAATTTGTCACTAGATGTCGCTAGGTCGCCACAGTGTGATTTGAGTCCTTTTATTACTAAGCAACTTAATCCGCGGGTGGCTGTCATTTTAATAATTTTATAATAATATTTGACACTAGTTCCCGTTTGACGTCATTTGACACTAAGTCCCGTGGCAGCGCGCTCGGCCCACAGGATCACTATCAACTCGGCTAACGTCAATGCTACGAGCATGTGCTGGTTCATTACGATTGTGTCGTATCCCTTTATTTGTTTCCCTTCGACCACATCGCTTTGTGCAGCAGATTCAATTACAGATAGTATCCGTCGATCCGGGAGACCGGGCGCTACAAAGGGCGGGAAACGAACCGGGCCGATCGGGCCGAGCGATCGGCCGATCAGCCGGGTGCATGGCGCCGCGTCTTGAGCTGTTCCGTCGTCAAGATTAATTAACACTGCGCAGCGGTTCCGGATTCCCGTTGAATTGGTTATGTCGGTGACCTAACTACACACACCTACAGTTTAGAATACAATTGGAATTGATATTCTGTCATACAACTGAGGCTAGAGAAGATGCTTAACGATAACGTTAACGATTTTCGGAAACGGACAAAATGTATGGAGTTGTTATAAGTGCTCGAGGCAACCGTCTGGTAACTTACGTTAATCCTGTGTATTTTTGATAACGATCTAGCAAAGCATCTTATACAAAGAAAGGGAAAATGGACATTATGGACAACGTTTAGTATCAATTTCACCATACGATGTTTACCACTTAACAGACGATTAGAGCGTTAACAGTTGTCAATATGTATGAACCAACAGTCGCTTAACATTGATTAAATTTAACATCGTATAGTGAAATTAGTACTTAATCAACATTTTAACGGACTGACCGTCTTTCTAGATTGTCAATGACGTACTAAGTGTACGTCTTTGATGTAGAGATCTTCTCGTGAATTTTTCGTATTTTAGTACACTTTTATACTGTAGAAGATGGCTTTTGATCTCCGAACCAAAAAAACTAGTGTAATAAGTTTATGGTATCTTTTTGTGTGCGTGTGTCTGTCTGTGGCATTGTAGCTCTCAAACGGATGGACCGATCCGAAAACTAGATTATTTCGGATGGTTAATTACTAGGTTCATGAAAATCAGTTGAGCCGTGTATATCAAATATGAGTTCAGGGGTTCTTCTTGTTTTTAATATTACTTATACCTAAATATATTTTTCTATTAGCAAATGAGCAGTTACTTGTTGATAATCCAATTCTCTTACACGGCACAACGGTCACAACATCAGCGTCCTGCCCATGTCTTCAGCATGACAGGTCGCAGAGCCAGCCTCGCAAACTCCTGACACCATGTGGAGCTCGCCGGTCTTCGTGACAGGCTCGCGCGGCCGCGGATAATGCTAACAGGAGGGCAGCACGGCCTGATAGACACGACGACATGTTCAAACGTGCAGGAACATCGAGTTCCAATTGACATATTACAAAAGAACATATTGAAATATTACAAAAGGCCCACGACGTTTTGTGTGCGTGAATTGACTATACTGTTACAAATGTTGTGAATAAACGTACGACGTCGTTTTTGGTAGGGAACATTCTTATTTATCTTCCTTTCGCATCGCATTCATCTTGAGTACCCATCGACAAGCTTATTGAGAAGGCGAGAGGAATATGAAATTATCCGACCAAGTGTGATATCGTATGTTTGTTCATGCATCTATGCACACACAAGACCGCATCCCTCAACTTATTTAAGCTAAATAAATAAATAAATATCAAGGGACAATCTCACACAAATAAACTTAGTCCCGAGGCTCTAGGCTTGTACTATGGGTACTAGACAATGATACACATACTTAAATAGAAAAATACATAGAAAACATCCAAGACTCAGGAACAAATATTCACGCTCACAAATATCTGCCCTTACCGGGATTTGAACCCACGACCGCTGGCTTTGGAGGCAGGGTCACTCCCAACTAGGCCACCGTGTCGTCAAAATCTATTTTCTTTACTACGTGTGCCGTAATTCACTGTAAAGCGTGTCCAAGAATTAGTTTTATAGAATGATATTATAGTGTCAATTTTATTTTTTTTGACCACATTTACTAATTTGAAAGTTTATTGGGTTTATTGAGGAATCCAAAACTTATTACTTATACTATACTAGTAGCTGGGTGGGTATTACATTACCGCCTCCAAGTTTTTTTTTACAGTGGACTAAGGTCACTAACATTAAAATAAGTATCTAAGCCAATCGGACAGTTGAGAGAAAGTAAAATAATCAAACAGGCGGTTACTCTACTACCTATCTACAGGTAAAGTGTGGGTACGTGTGGAGGCCACGCAGCATGACAAAGTGATAAGAGAGTATTGTGGATACACATGATTACCGAGCGAATCTCTCCGCTGACTCGTGAAATTGCGAATCAGGCCGGTGGGCCCGCCTCGTGCACGGGACGGGTATCGGGAACCTAGTGCTGCGCGCAGTCGCGTGGCTAGTTGAGTGCACCGCTCTGTTAACGAGATGTGCAAATTAAGCGATCAAATGTATAACAGGGGACAGTGTCATACAAATTGACTTAGACCAAACTTAAACTATCAGCTTGAACTAGAAATACATACTTAAATACATAGAAAACATCCAAGACTCAGGAACAAAGAGTCGTGCTCATCACACAAATATCTATCCTTACCGGGATTTGAACCCAGGACCGCTAGCTTCGTAGGAGTCACTACCAACTAGGCTAACGTGTCTTTATATTTACACGTTAGCCTAGTTAGTAGTAGTGGTCCCAATACATGATACTCGTAGTTAAGTGTTCTCAATACACGAAGGCGCCTGTTATATTGACGTTACACGGTTGCGTTATTGTACGTAAAATTAGGAAGTGTGGCAGGACTAACTAACGTTTCTCGACTGATATTAACCTGTTAGTAGACCGTATTCACGATCGACGCATGTTGAATAATTAAATATGGTCTAAAGTCACATACTATAATACCATTCATTCGGTCTAATATTTATATACTCTATTTGTATGTGATTTTATTATTATACCATCTGGATCACATGAGGGTATACCTCGCGGCGTTGTAGACCTCTACCTACAGATCTTATTAAGTAATAGAAAAAATAAATCATATTCATGTCGTTTTTGTAAATCAGTACAAGACATGGACCCTACTAGGGTGTAGCAACAAAACCTTATGTTTAAGAAGGTACCTATTTACAATTAATTTAATTTAAATTTACAATAATATATAGGATTCATGCAACAAAACAAATCATAAAAAGTTATTATAGTACACTCATTTAACTAAAATTAGTAATGACTTACTTGCTTACTTATTGCGGATATCGTCACTAGTTAGTCAACAACCTCACAGGGGTTGATTTCGAACGGTCGCCCATTAATTGGTAGGATGTGGCGGGCGACTGTTTCAAAACCCTATGAATATCGCCGGCTGGCATGAACCGTTTAATTTGTCGGCTTGATGGATTAGGGTGTCAGACAAGCGTCTGCAGCTCACCCATTAGTCAGTGGGGCTCTCTACACAATACAACAACCTTGTCGCCGACACAAATGATACGTGACCCAACTCGCAATACCACGAGGACACGCATGCGCGGCTACCAACCAGCTCTCTTTAACCCGACACAGACAGAGCGGTGTTATCACCGATTTAGACGCAGTTTTCAGGGTTCAGGGTAAAAATGGAACCCTTATAGTTTCGTCATGTCCGTCCGTCCGTCCATTTTGATGAAATTTTGAGTAGTATAGGTGTCTTGAAATTTACGCAAGATTTACCATACTAATGCTATGGTAAATCTTGGGACACCAGCCTGTTATAAGCCGCTCATTAGTTTGGTAGGTACATACACGCATAACATCACGCCTTCAGTCCCAGAGTGGAGTAAGTAGAGCTACAGAAACTACATATACCGTGTTTGAGTTATTGCCAAAAAACTGCACTCCTCAACAAAAGGACGTAAGTGCTATGAAGATACGCTCTTTTGCTGGTGCATTTTTTTGTGTTTGTAGTAACGGCTTCGGAATGGTCTGACATGCTCTTGCCCAGTTTTTTAGAGGGTACTTTAATCGGGGTGGTTTTGGCTAGGATTGGTGGACACCGATTTTGATAGTTTCAGGTTCGGTTTTATAAAGGCCCGTTAGTAAATATGTCAGATCAAATTTAGTAACTTCATACGACTTTTGACATTCCTGATCGAAATTTGATCTAACGGATATTTATAAAACCCAGTCTAAGAGTTAGGTACCAGCACTGAAAGAAGAAATGCTGGTACACCGGGGGCTTGTAAAATATTCGGTACCTAATAACAAATGCGAACATGGAGCATTACCGACCGCTCTGAGCGCGGCTTTAGCGAGGGTAATCGGCGTGAAATAGGCGAATAATTCGCCGGCCGATGTTTGTGTAGGCCGCGCCGCCGCGCCGAGGAACTATCGCGTTGCCACTCGTCGAGTGTGGCGCGCTTCCACAAATGGAGCTTTTCTGTTTTAATAGGCTTCTGTTGAACTTACATTCGTATTTATGAATGTCCTCTAAAGATCTAAGCATACATAGGGACAGACAGCGGGAAGCGACTTAGTTTTTTATACTATGTAGTGATGACTAGTACGCCTAATATTAAGACCCTGTATGTTCTAACCCTATGGATTTATATTCCAAAGTAAATTGGATTGGATCAATCAATTCTATTCTATTCATTACAAAAACCCATTTTACGCCTCTAGGGAGTGAATACTGGAGAGGCGGTAACTCCCGCGGCGCGCGCCGTCACTCCGTCTGTCACTGAACGCCGCCTGAGAGCCTGGCTGATCCATCGAGGGTGTCGATGCAGCCCAAGACACAGAATTGTTTGATAGATTGCTTCATATTATTATAACCGGTTTTGATACAACTTGACGTTGGCCAACTACCTAATAATAAATAAAAATGCGGATTTTGACTTAGGACTTACGGTAAAACAAGATTATTTATTTATTTATTAAATACACACCATACTCATCATTTAAATTTATATTTAATCTCTTCTCTTTTGTTGAAAATGACAGTATGTATACAGTAAGATAAGGATAGTTCTTAAACACAAGTTAAAGAGTCAGTCCAGTCCACGAATGGCTAAAAAGGGGGTATAGAGTACATGAGCAGGAATCTAAGCAATTTGTTCAGAAATATGTTTAGGATGCTCAGAGAGTGAACATACTAAAAGTCCCCACTTTTAGGAGGTGAGCCGGGAAGGGAGGGGAACAAAACAGGTGGCATTTTTAGGATTTTTACTTATATCTCGAGAATTGTACTTTATACAATTTTCTACCACTTTTACTTTAACCTAGGGGACATTTGTACATGTCATAGTTATTAAGAATAAGTAAATCTTTTTTTGTTTTTAGGTATTTTGTTTTAGTCAAGTACTTTTCTTTTTGAATAAGTACACTTTTACTTACTGCACTTTTTCAAATTCAAAACCTGTTTTGTGCTAAAAGCTCCGTAAAGTGAATATTTTAGAATAACCCAATTTCAATTAAAGTAAACTCAACTTAAAAAACTGCAAAAATCACACTAGAATAAATTAATACAATAATAACATTAATACATATTCGGCTGTTAAATAAAATATGCGTTGTTTTTATTAAAACAATTGCTGGTTTGTTCAAAAGCAAGCAAGAAAATCTTAAATCATGGCAAGGTTCATCTAAAGTCATTAAAAGCCGGCCAAGTGCGAGTCGGACTCGCAAGATTTCAGTACCATTCTTGTATGGCCACCTTTATTTATTATTATTAATTACTCGTCGTTATAGCGGCATTAGAAATACATATTCTGTAAAAATTTCAACGGATGGACGGATAAAAAATGGAGATAAAAGTTTTTTATTCAGTGAGGAGGCCGCACGGGCACTTATACGCGTCTAATTTCCACCAGCGCTTTCCAAGAAGAGACCACTGCTGAGAAGAAGCGCCGCAAGAAACTCGAGAGTAAGACATTTTTTAAAATAAATATTGCTTATGACAATGATAGAACTTAACCTAGCATTATTATAAAACAATAAGTTAAAATGTAAACATCATGCGTATTTAAGCAGGAAAACGTGTCGAAACTTCTAATAAACAAAAGAGGAAATAGAGACTTAGTAATCCATTGGCTCCCTTTGGGTACGGAACTCTAAAATGCACAGAACAGAACAAACTGTTTTTTCTATTCCGCGCTAAAGAGCGACGGACATAGCGTGTGAATAAACGTTTACTGCATTTATAATTATGCGGCGAAGTTGATACATGTCCCGCGTTCATTCAAAACATTACCTTTGTAGTTCATTCAATTAAAAACAAAGTTTTATGACTTAATTAAATACGGCGGAGTTAGTTGTGGAGTTGGGAAGGTTGTTGGTTTCGAGGTTTCAAGGATTCACGTTAATTATTACGTGCGACAAAGATCTATTCCGCTTAGCGTCGTTTTATACGTCGTCTTTGTCCTTGCAGGCTTCCTGTAAGCCTTTTTGAAGTTTGCATATTCTATCTACATCTGGAGTATCCTAGCACGCGAGTAACAGAGTAGTTCCGACTAAATTATAACTACAAGATGTCCTTAATTATGGTAAAAAATACAGCATTAAAATTCCCATTGTAGCGGTACATAAGACCTTTAAATAGAACCAATCAAGTCAATTTAGTCATGAAAATTTTCCTTATATTCGTTAGTACTCGTACTACCGTGGGATTCAAATATACGAAAACAATGGTTTAGCTTGTAGGAAACAGGGGACACTTGACTCTAACAAAAATGATTATAAACATGTCCCATGAAGAAGTAAGGTTATATGTTTCGAGTGTATGTATGTATATCTATTTCTGTCGCACGCTCTGTAGCCTAAACGGCCTGATGGATTTGAACATATAAGTTGTCGTTAGATTAGTCTTGGCTGTGGGGCATAGGGAGGGGTCCATTTTTTCATTTTATATACATATAATACATTATGTATCGAAGATAATATCAACATATGCACTCAGGTTTTTGAAGTTGCTTTTTATACCTGAAAATCTTATCCAATGAGACACCAAACAATGATTTATATGAATAATAAACAACCAGCTTTACGTGTATCGGTGGTACCAATTTTTTTTCAATATTTTATTTTCCTACTGTGTTGGCGTAATTAATAGTTTGTAACAGTTTCAAATACTATCTTTTATTAAAAAGAGTCTCTGAGTTAAACCTCCTCATCTGAGACCAACGAACAGACGGACGGACATGTTGAAGCTCTAAGGGTGTTTGTTGAATGCAAAACCCTGAAAACCAAATTAAAATCTCGTACTTCCCCTATATTCCCGTCCAAAACTTACTGAGTTTTCTATTATATTTGAACTGTGTTTTCTAATATCTAAAAGCGATAAGCAAATCGATTCTTGTCAGTCATTTGCATAGCCTGTGTTGTTTGAAGACGCCGGAGCACTGAACTCCGGGGTGATACTCGCAGGTCGGGTTTCACATGATTATAGACCTTCACACTGCCCCGCTAACATATCCTATCTTGTTGGTAATAAGGTTGTATTTTCTAGGGGAGTTTTGTCTGAGATAATGTCTTTTGTGTTAGCAGGGCAGCACACACGTCTTAGGTTTAAAATCACCTTTTTTGATGGGATTTCTATGAAACTATTTCTGGTTCGTAAAATGTTGCCTGGTACCAATAACAGTCAAATAATATGTGAACTTTAGAAATGACCTAAATTAATCAGACAAAGTACGTTCATTGCTGAACTATGCCAGCAGAATAAACGTAAATCTTGTCAAAGGGGTTGTACCTCGTACGAACTCTAAATTATAATCAATATTGCTAAACAAATTTAGCCTACAGCGCTGTTAGTTGTAATCTGATAAAGCGTAAGACAACAATATGAGATTCAATTAATACGGAGTGGGGTAGGCGACCTCGGCAAACTAATGAAAGCCGTAAAATGTGAATAGTGTCCACATTTATCATTTATAACCCTGACTCGAAGCACCGTACATAATTCAATATTCAAAGAAAATATGAAGGACCCATAAAACTAGACGAATAAAATGGGTTTGAGAGCAAAATTCTCATAAATTGTTTTAATTTGTGAAATAGGTTTCGGAGAAAAGTTTAATTATTATTTTGCTCAGTGATAAATTGCGTATTTAGACTAAACTTTCGGTACGAAGCGGAGATCCTGTTGCCACCCACCGACTCCATCATCAGGTCACCTCCTCAAAACCATAACATTATATTATTTATACAAAATTATGTCTTCCGAATTTCAGCACATTCTAATAACGGGAACTACTAAATTCAAAGTAAACTTGCAAGAATAATATTTAAGTAAACTCAAAAACAAACATAATAACGCTAGTTATAATGAATATTACGCATCTGTGTCTATTTATTATATAATATCTTATTTAGAGGTTGGGTTTTTACATCCCAAATATTATTTTAGTTTGCACGGACTACCAATTTTTTCTGTATCTTTTTAACTATTCTTCTTTGTAAGTTTGTCTGGAGGAGATCGCTATTTAGCGATATGACCGCCTATTGACTAGCTCTGTAAAATAAAATTGCATTTTTTTACACTGTTATTGTACGTAGTGAACAATAAACAAAATTTCTATTGGATTGTATTGTTCATGTATGTAGAAGCAGCCGCTAATGCTTCGGCCACCGGAATTAAAACCGCAACTGAACTAGGTAGGTACCCTACCTCATACTCTTACATCGATGGTTTAGCCCCCTCGCAATGTTACTGTCAATTTCAAACTAAAAACCTTCGTATCGAGCATAACCAACTTACCTAAACCTCTATTTGCAACCAGTTTCCAACTATCTGAGGTCAACTTGTCCTGGCTCCATCCTGTTTACAAAACTATTGTACTTTTTGGGCAGAAAGGTCAAATCCAATTATTTTATTGTGACATAGGTTGTCTTAAAAGGCTATTGGGCTCGAGAACGTCGGGCCGGAACGCCAGCCTAATTCTCCAGACTTTTATGCGGGTAGTTGGGCCGCGGACTTTTTTGTGGCGATAATTTTGAGCGTTTGTTGTTTTCAGTAGCGGGCTTCTTTTTGAGTAAGTAAGTCGATTCTCTTTTCTTTCTTATATTCTTTATGATGATTAGTTTTTTCCACAAAATGGCATATGATTTGAACGTTATTTATTGTTGATTGGAATTCATTGTGAACCATCAAATAACAATAAATACAAAAAATAAGGTGCGTCCTAATTTCAATCCGCGCTTAAGTAAATAGGTTGCTAGACAACCCGATGGGTTTTCTTTAAACATGACTGTAGTAAAACACACGCCAGTTGGTTTAACACTGGGTTATTAACGTTGTATGTACCCTCTATTACAAATATAACAAACTACCTACATTAAATATACTACATCTTTCCCCTTTAGAGATAACAAATAAAAGTACTATACCTAGACAGGAATGTCTATGATTGTACCAACTTACCTTCTCTATTACCTTCTCTTTAACATTTTAAATAACGGTTGTTGATTGATTTCACCGTTTTTAACATGAAGGTAAGTTGATATACCTACTTAAAATAAATATAAATTAAAAAAAAAACAAATATAGTTAAGTTTTACGATATAAAGTAACGTCTTTTTTTTTTTTTTTTTTTAATACGTTCACTATAATATAACTACGTGTACAAAACGTCAAAACATATACACGTCCTTATCCCACCGCTGCCACCATGTAGTAAAACACACGCCAGTTGGTTTAACACTGGTTTATTAACGTTGTATGTACCCTCTATTACAAATATAACAAACTACCTACATTAAATATACTACAATGACTAGGGGCAGTTGCCTAGTAAGCATTTTCGTTTCATCGAATTTCAAATCATAACGGTGCTAAAGAAGTGTAAACTTCATAAACATAAAACAATTTTATGCTGAAATGTTCGTGTAAAAACTTTATTATACGAACAAGGGAGATAACAATCATATAATAGACAGAAATAAAACATTGAACTCACTTATCCTTTTAAACGATCTCCTGCAGTTAACCTTTCATCGGTTGAAAAATAATTCATGACAACAAACAGGCAAATAGAGGCATGCTGAAACCAAATTGAAATTTGCTATAAGTATTAATAAAGAGAGTTCCCCTTTTAGGGTTCCGAAGTCAAACTAGGAACCCTTATAGTTTTGCCGTGTTCGTCCGTCCGTCCGACCGCAGCCTAGCGCAGAGCCTCTTCGTACTAGAAAGCTGTAATTTGGCATCAATAAGCATATTAGTCACGCCAACAAAGTGGTATAATTAAAATGTTAGGAAATTTTTTTTTAGGGTATCTCTCCTACACTTCACGTTAGGATGTATTTTTTTATTCTCATGTACACTATAGAGTAGGGTGTCGTTGGATACAATATTTCGTTCAAGTTCTCCGTTTATGAAATATTAAGCATTAAAGCGCTAATTTTTGGTAGAGTCAAATGTCCCCCCCTCCCCCCTACAGCCAAAACTACACATACTAAAATTTACTAAAATTATCTAAAACGGCACAAAATGACTGGAAAAGTAGTTATTGGTTCTTTAGTTTTATGTTTGTAATAAGTACTTAACACCTTCGGAACCCTACACTGAGCATGGTCCGACATGCTCTTGCCCGGTTTTTTCTTTTTAGTCTTTGTTAGTGTTCTACTGCAGGTCAAAGGCCTCCCCTTTTTTGCCATTCCTCCCTACTGACTGTATGTATCATAAAGATACATACAATAAACTAAAAATATAATTAATGAATAAACATAATAAGCAGAAAAACGTACTTAATAAAGTAATACTTAAAAGTAATAGTTTTTAAGGTTCGTAGAACCTTAAATTAAAATCTGCATACATTTACAATAAATAATAGATTAAAATGTTAACAAAGTAAAGGATGCTCTTTGATTCAAAGTTATTTGAAATAAGATATTTTTATTTTAAATATTGCCCTTCTTGTTTACTCATGTTAAACGGACGGCCTGAAACAACAAATACAAATCAAAGGTTCAATCGTTTGCAGAAATATTATTTTTGTGTACCAGCGTCTGCTTGCGGGAAACGTTTATTATTGCACATTCCCGGAAATTTAGTCCGGGTTCCGTAGTAAAACCAGGACCCCTTATAGTTACGTCAAGTCCGTCTGTCTGTTTGTATACCACACTTGTAATAAAATTATTTTTCAGGGTACCTCTTGTACTTACATGTAAAGCATGGGTGAAATTATTATTTTGAAATTAACAACGTCTTGCGAGGTGTTGTTGGATACTTGAAAAAATAATACGTGTGTGTTATTATGTTTTTTGTTTTGGATTTGGGAGATCGTTAAGGCAATATTAAACTCATAAATTATGATCCGGTCCAAATTAAAAACAAGGTCTACACTTTGTTTTGACCGTAAACTGAAAAGGTGGCTAACTTGGAAGGTTTACTATTCCTTCAATGAATATCTTGACGACATTGACCTGTAATTATTTCATATTATTTATAAAATTTGCTTTTTGATTATATTGATTTTGTAATAATTGACATTATTATTTATACATACATGCATACAATAACACCACGCCTTCCTTCCCAGAGTGGGGTAGGCAGAGCTACAGAAATACCAACACCTTTAAAAATAAAACTTGTGATAATTTCGTAACCACATTTTGCACATCAGGCTAATATGCTTACCAGTGTATTAGTGACAGGTTGCAAGCCCATCGCCTAACAGCACTACAAGCCTTTATTCCCTTCGTCGCCTCTTACGACCTCCACGGAAACACATGGAGTGGCACTATTGTAACCAGGCAACCACTCGATTATTATTATTCGCTCATTCTATACAAAACGGACACATTCCTAAACCATTTGTTCTTGCATTGAAAATTGTTTACGAACACTGTCTTATTTTGGAATACCTATGGCCGTTTTATATTCCATGAACGGTATATAATTATGTTATTCATTGGTGAACGCTGCACGGACATAACGCTTGTAGTTACTGTAGGACATACGCCAAAATCCGCGCAAAATACGCCCGCATTGCATCGTCTATTAACTATTGTTATTCACAATATAGCATAACGATCAATTACGGCTTGGATTGGAATTATGCAATATTCAATAGTTTTGATCAAGCATTGTGCGCGTGAGTCCCGCTCGGGCCGCACCAGTGCTGCTGAATACTCGAAGCTTCAAATTAAGATTTTCATTTAATTTCCCGTGTGGTTGCGGGTTAGAATAGTGCCCCTCCATGTCTTCCCGTGGATGTCGTAAGAAGCCTGATGGTGCCAAATGTGGTTACAGAAATAAACAAGTCTTTTTACAGTTGTTGATATCTCTGTTGCTCTGCCTACCCCATTCTGGGAACGAATGCGTGATGTTATGTATGTAATTAAATTAGCAAACGGTAAAAAACTGTGAGATCATGATTATAGAGTTTAGAAAGTTTCATTTCAGTAAAGTCAACATGTAGCTAGTAATTACTGGCTTACGCCAGTTCATACCAAGTAATAGATAACGATGACCTTCGCCGAATGCATCTTGTCCTGGGCTTCAGCTTGACGAGGGTAGCACGGGTCGTTTAAAAGCAACATATGTATAATTAATAATTTATTTATCGGCCATTGTATTAAGCGCAGCGAGCCTATTACGGTTGTGTTTATCAATGTGTATAGATAACAACGTGCATAAAACATTCGTCACTTTCTTACCAGTATGAAAGTGTAGTGACGGATGCTTTATCCACTGCGATAAAGGTGACCATAGTACGGGCGCAGGGGGTTGCATGGCTATGCAGTTAATTTTACGGCGAGCGTAAAGAACAGACCGAAAACTGAACAGCAGAGTTTGAGAGTTGCCCCCAGTACTTGCAATAAATAGAAGTTATTATCATTGCTTATCTTTTTGCTCGTTAACTTTTTTACATTATAGCATGTATTAATGAGTTTTTTTATTTTGCCCCGTAAAAAAAAAACATATCCCCACCTGCTTGCTGTTAAACTTCACTTACGCTTGATTTGAAATTAATCCGCACTCGAAGGTCGCCGCAGCTATCGGGTGTGCGACCCTCCCGAGCATTTCTAGGGTTAACTGGGTACGCAGGGAACACGATATTTTGCTGAGAAGCCAAATTGCTACAGACGGTTTTGAGTTCATGTTTACGGGTTCAAATAAGCTTTGTTTTCTCGAATAAAAATGTTTCCAGCTGCTTGGTCTGCAATGCTTTGTAATATACGTGTCTTCTTCTCAGCTGAAGTGGCACCTGCTAGAATATATATGAGCGAGTATTGAAATTTTTATTGCATTCTTTTGTGTCAAAAGAGTCGCTTGAAACTTTAATAGTAGTTTTGCTTATATGTACTCGTATATATTTAGACTAGTAGTAAACATCTTTCGACTGAAATGATGTTGACGATGATGGTGATAACATAAGTATATCCTGAAAAAACTTCCAAAAAACAACGACAACGTCATTTTTAGATGTATAAATGAAATGCACTTGGAGATGGACATTATTCGTTATGGTAGGTCCAAAGGCATGGAATTAATTGTGTCTAATTAATAAATCTAGTTGAATAACAGACCTCAAATTTTCATTTTTACATCAAGACGGAACCCTAAAACCAACTACGTTTTACTAAAATTATCACGCAGCACGTATGTAGGTATGTACTTAGAGTTAATAAACTCCGAAATTAGTGTTCAATGCCCCTTAAATTTTGTAATTGCCGGTACAAGGGTACCTACAATAGAATGCGTAGCTAATGCCGCGATGCGATAATCATGTACCTACGAGTTTTATCAGTACCTGCTTCCATAATATCATTCTCAATAACAGTAAGGAATGATGTAAGGTTCATAACGATAGACAAAAAAATCTGCCGCCACCAACTGGCCGTTTGTATGAAAAGTTTTGGCGCCAAATTAAGTATTTTCTAATATAACGGAAAAACAAATCGACCTTCCTATTAAAACATGCTGCCAATAAAGGTTTTTGTGAACTTCATGTGGAGTTTTAAAATACAAATTGGACGCCGAACATATAAATGGAGGCAAAAAACTCATTCTATCCAAAGCTTCGTGCTGTCAACTTGCCGAAGGTAGTTCAATTTGGCGCGCAATCAACTTTTACCAAAATGAAAAAAATGATGATGTTCGAGTTACTGACTGAGAGATCACTCGCTGATAGGCGAGGCAGAGCGCAACATTCTGACGATGGAAGCCAATATTAGATTTAAACTTTGAAATATGATGTTCTTTGACGACACGCTAGCCTAGTTGGGCGTGACCCTGCCTTCGAAGCTAGGGGTCCTGGGTTCAAATCCCGGTAAGGGCAGATATTTGTGTGACGAGCACGAGTATTTGTTCCTGAGTCTTGGATGTTTTCTATGTATTTAAGTACATATTTCTCTATATAAGTAAGTTTATGTTGTCTAGTACCCATAGTACAAGCCTAGAGCTTAGTTTGGGACTAGGTCAATTTGTGTGACATTGTTCTGTGATTATTTATTTTATTTTATTTCTTTATTACGATACTTAACTTAGCGGCAGGCGCGGGAACGGGATTGAGCTCGCCACAGGAAATACCACACATAAATACTACCTCGTTTCCTTTCCTAAAAGTGAAGGTGGGCAAAATAATTGTATCTGTTCACATTTAGGTAGTAGGTAGAAGTACTCTTTATTATGTGGGATGTTTTGTTGTTGTTGGTTTTTATAAAAGTCGGAGGCAAACGAGCATGCGGGTCACCTGGGGGGCTATTATTACCTAGATACGCAGTTCATTTTATGGTGAGCGTAAAGGACAGAGCTATGGCAGTTATATAGCTATGTCTTTATCTCAGAGCGTAAACACAACTGCATAGTTATTTATTATATCATAATAACCCCCCTGATGGGAAGTATCGTCTTCGCCCGTGAACACCGGCAGCTCAAGCAGAGTTGTCGCTCCGTTGCTGGCTTTTAAGGATAATAAAAGCTCTTTTCTTGAAAGACCCCATTTCATAAATGGAAATACCGCCGAAGGGAGTTTGTTCCACAGTTTGTTCCTGATTCGTCATATTCGAAATTGGTCATCTCCAAACTCGACAATTTCCTAACAGGTCATATTCCTAACTCTTCATATTCCAGATTCGTCATCTTACAAACTCTTCATTGTACAGTCAAATTAAATCGCGAACACATGCTTACAGGAATAATAAGTATTACTTAGATTGTATTTTGTAGTTATTCTTTGTACTACGGCTATTAGACAATAATTTACTTAAGGCAGAGTCCAAAAAATTGGCAAATAATGGAATAATCATAACATTTACAGAGGATTTCTATAATTTTGTGTAGACTGTACATGGTATGACGAGTTTGGAAGATGGGCAGTTAGGAAATTGTCGAGTTTGGAAGATGACCAATTTGGAATTTATGACGAATCAGGAAAAAATCGTTTCAAAAGCTAAATTGTAGAGTTTTCTTCGAGTGCCTCCTCGCTCAGTGAGGTAACAGATTAATTATTGATGACTAGTTGTTCAAACATTGGTCCCGCCGGCCAGCGGCCCGGCGCCGGCGCTTTATTACCACCGGCAAACAAGCCGGGCCAACACTCATAAGGTATCTGTGTGTAAGTCTGAGGTATAATGTAGTATTAAATATAATAAAGCTCCACTCGCGGTATCGAGATTATGTTTTGTTCAAACATACGCAATAAATAAGGTCTTTTGTCGGGCAAAAAGGTTTGACAGGTTTCTCGAAGTCAAAGTTTGTGAAGTCTGTGAAAAATAATGAATTGCCGAAGTAAAATAGGTACTTAATTAAATTTGAATAATAAGTCTTGGGAACGCGTTTGACAGTGATTTCAATCATCGGTATTAAATGGTAGAGAATGCCTTACGGCATTAAGTTCGCCTTTTGTAAGCGAAATAAACATTTTCTATTTCTCTATTTCTATTTCTCAGTGTATTCTTTTGTGCAATGAAGATTAAATAAATAAATAAAAAACAACATTTCAGGATGATCTGTATGTTGCTACAGGACGTACACGTAACTATTATAGTCTTAGACATAATGGT
Organism: Acleris holmiana; assembly: GCA_949316455.1. Lineage (NCBI taxonomy): Eukaryota > Metazoa > Arthropoda > Insecta > Lepidoptera > Tortricidae > Acleris > Acleris holmiana. Next base: position 282,313 of record OX438773.1, on the reverse strand, counting down.
AGGTATCTATGCATTTATTTCATATTGAAAATTACATTATTCTATGTCACATAATCACAATGTAAAAAATAATAATATTATTGAAATAAAAACAAACAAACGCAGTCAAAATGTAAAAATAAGAAATAAATTTTACAAAATATAGCTAATTAACTACAGTCACAAATGTCAAAAGAACAAATCTAATTAATAATAATATAATATAATATATCACGGGACAATGTCACACAAATTGACCTAGTCCCAAACTAAGCTCTAGGCTTGTGCTATGGGTACTAGACAACGTTAAACTTACTTATATAGAGAAATATATACTTAAATACATAGAAAACATCCAAGACTCAGGAACAAATACTCGTGCTCATCACACAAATATCTGCCCTTACCGGGATTTGAACCCAGGACCCCTAGCTTCGAAGGCAGGGTCACTCCCAACTAGGCTAGCGTGTCGTCAAACTAAGTTACTTATACTAAGTAATCCTTCTATCATGTCAAGACATGTTTGACGACACGCTAGCCTCATTGGTAGTGACCCTGCCTTCGAAGCTACGGGTCCTGGGTTCAAATCCAAGTAAGGGCAGATATTTGTGTGATTTTCTATGTATTTAAGTATTTATTTTTCTATATCTATGTTTATCGTTGTCTAGTACCCATAGTACAAGCCTAGAGCTTAGTTTGGGACTAGGTCAATTTGTGTGAGATTGTCCTGTGATATTATTATTATTATTATTATTAAGAGGTATGCTTTAATAATATAATTAAATATGCTCGTTGTACGTTAAGCTTTGGACTATTGAGTGCCGGAACAAAATAACTTTTCTTTGGAATAATGCGGCCCTTACAGTACAACTTTACAACTTTCAAGACACGAGTAAAGTATCTGAGAAAAACTGCATAATGCAGATATCACCTGACGCCGGGAGCAGCGCTGTAGCCGCTGACGCAACGCGCGGGTTGCTCAGTCATAATCCGCTCGTTTGAGTTATGATCTAAACAAGCTCTCGTCCCGTAAGCGCGTATTTTGGGAACATTAACACACACTCCACACTGTCTGTACAGAGAGGCTAGACAGGATGCTTAACGGTAACGTAAACGATTTTCGAAAACTGTCAATGTGTATGGAATTTACATAAGCGCTCGACGCGAGCGTCCGGCAGCTGACGTCAATTCGATACATTTTCGATAGCGATAACATTCGTCGAATGCGTCTTGTCTAGGGCTACTAACTGTCATGCTTTCGTTATCTGGGGCCTTAGCCAAGATGCAAACGCTCTTAACGTTTATCTTTTCTATCGCTCAAAATGTATGGGATGACAGTCGACCACGTGCTTTATCGAAACGCACGATAATGTCATCCCATACATTTTGAGCGATAGAAAAGAAAAACGTTAGGAGCGTTTGTATCTTGGCTAGGGCCCCTGTTGGCGTGCCTTTTTGACGTAAGGAAAGGAATTTGCTAATGTTTTCTGGGGGGTTATAAATGTTATAGTGACATAGCTATGCAGTTCATTTTACAAGGAGCGTAAAGGATCGAGCTATAGTCGCTCGCCATTAAATGAACTGCACAGCATAAGTATATCATATTAATTCCCTAGAAGACGTTCCCTAATGGAAAAAAATACAATATTCGATTTAACGTTTAATTATTTGCTTTATTCGCTATTTTGTCGTAAAATAATTTTTAAATGATTTAAATATCACCTTTTTTTTTAAGAGTGGAAAATATTGTAGGTTCTTGGGTAAGCAGGTTTCTTAAAATCGTTAAATACATCCACCGTTACAACCATCACACAAACAAAAACTTTTATTACATGGGCCGTCCGTCAGTGTCCCTGCCTTTCGTAATTAAAATTAGGAAATACCATTTAGCGTTTATACTCGTAATATTACTTAGTTTAGAGATTTCCAGTGTACAGCTGGATCATAGCGATGTTTACTCATAAAACGTTGCAGCTTCTACACAGAAATGTTTATCTTACATCCAAAACATCGATGCTACTATGCGCTATTGCAAGTTTACAAAAATATTTAGTCTGCGTCGCTTTTGAAATGCATCGCTGACGCCAAAAGTATCAACAACGCGAGGAAGTTGTGATATGAAGGTGAACATGCAATATTCCCATTACAAAAATTCCAGATGTCTGTTATTGGCCAATACCCAGTTATAGCTCTTACGCCTGTAGCTTGCAGTAGTGTTTACGTCGTTTTGTACATCTTGGGTCACACGGGCCAACGATGGGACAGCTTATTCCGTATCGCCGTCGCTGGAAGATCGGCGAGGCGATCAAGGACTTGCCACTCTAAGCTGGCCACAAGAGACAGACTAGCATCCGACACCCTCAACACATCCCCGGTTTTTATCTTTGAGTCACCATAGAACTATTAAAATGATCAATTGTCTTTTTGCGACCAGCGTACATGGCGCAGCTTATATAAAACCCAGTGATGTATCGGCCTGTTAACTTTGTAATGTATACCGAATTGTAACCTGTCAAGTGTCATTGTCAAGATGGTGAAATGGGGGCAAATTTTGTGTTTGTTTGACATATACGGGACAGCACAGGAAGCATAAAATAGAACATAATAACGTATATTCGCCAAATAAACCAACGCAACGGTGTCGGGTAAAAAACCAAGATAACACAATCCCAAGTTTCATTACATATATAATAACAAAACAAACATGCGAAACTAGCAGCTAGGATGTTGTGGGCGAGATAGACTTCACTCAAATATTTGAGGACGTCAACGAAGCTGGATCAACGAGCCATTTTTTAAATGTTTCGTCCTTCGTATTTTGTATTTGACATTATTTAAGCAATATCATGGGCCCTAGCCAAGATGCAAACGCTCCTAAATGTATGGGATGACATTCTCGTGCGTTTCGATAAACCACGTGGTCGACTGTCATCCTATACATTTTGAACGATAGAAAAGAAAAACGTTAGGAGCGTTTGCATCTTGGCTAGGGCCCCATATCATAACGAATCGCTTTCTTTTTCAAGTTTTGGAAAAAAGGGATATAATAAACTTTAATAAGTTTTAGAAGTTTTTTCCTAATCAATACTATTTGGGTGCCGACTGTATATTATTTACTATAATGATAATATCATTATACTAGGATATCATAAACACATGATAGGATATACTACTAACACGATAGCTGTACTACGAGTACAAGCCAAGCTATATTTATTTAAATGTAACCTCTCCATGGCTGACGTTGGGTGAGCTTAAATACAGCCTAGCTCTGCTCACGCGTTTTTATTTTTTCATTTAATGTAATAAATGTCGATTATTTTCATTATTGTCAATTTTAGTTGCAAATGTTCTACTGCACCTACTACAAGTTGGTAGCAAAAACTTTTACCAAAATGTAATGTTTATTTTAGATTATACTCTGTTTTCATTTAAATTTTCTAATGGTTACCCAAGATACAGGCTTAGCCTAGTTTGGGAACCCCTGTTCATTTGTGCAATTTTTTACTCTGTGTATGCACTTTATTTCCTTGTCATGTAATAATATGTACCTAATTTAAGTATTGTGCAATAAATAAACGTTATTATTAATAGTTTACTTAATTAGTTAGTTAGTTACAAGTGAAGCTAAATATAAGAGCGTTAAAACGAGTAAGAAGCGATACACGATAGTAGACATTAATCTGCTAAAATAGCGTTAAGACCATAAATTAACGGGTTAGTCTACCAGTACATTTAATATGCCGGGATAAGGCTGTTGATACGATGTACATTATACACTTGTTTTTACGTTAAAGAATACTCCACCCAACTAATGGTATCTTCACACGCCAGCGTGTTCACGTCACGCAGCAATATCGCCTCACTCAGCCTGTCTTATGTATAGTAACCATCATAAATAGATGATCAGTTTTGTACCTTGTCGCTCTCAACCGCTTGAGAGTTTCGTATTGCAGTCCAAACATGCCTTTAAAGCGATAAAAGTGATTATCTCCTAAGGATTATGATAGTTATTATCCAACATAGCGGTCAAACATATCTGGCACGCTTGTCTCTTGTAAGAGAGTCGTTTTAGGTATTTTTGAACTGTGTTGGATGATATGTGCTGGGCTCGTGACACACTAGAAGACACTCTGCATCATTGCAAGCTCTTCCATTCCATTTTGCAGTGATCTCACGATTGAGAGATGAAGGCAGGTAACAAAACTTTGAATTTAAATTTCTGAAGTCAGCCCCTGAATTTCGTTTTCGTAACAGATTTTTTTGTAGCCTCGTCTCGAACTCGGGCCTGCTTTACATTTCGTTCAAAGTAAATGCATAAACAAATTATTCAAATCGGGTTTATCTCGACAGTCGCGGATCTGGGCCCGAGTTGTAAGTCGATTAGCTTCTGTATAAAGAAGGCATTTGAGTTAATGTGGAGGCCGAGACCGCCGTTTTGATTAGTATAATGGGCGAAGAAATTAACAAAACTTTGGGTTGTCTTGATAATCTAGCTTATGATAGTATTTCATGTTTATTGCTATAAAAGCCAAAGGTCTATGAATGTTAAAAGCGTTAAAATGAAGTGTTACAAATGTAACAAGTTGCGTGTAGTGAAATAGACAGAGCTTCAGCAGTGCATATCTCCCTTCTTTCCTCTTTCATTTCGAATGAACTTGACCTGAACGCCTGTAGGCGTTTAGGTTACCACGAGCTTAGAACTTAATAGGGTAAAATAAAAAATAAATTTAGGGGCTAACAAACTTTTATAAATAAATAACAGAATAAATAACCTCCGCCCATAACCAGCAACTCAAGTAAGGTTGTGGGCACGTTACCGACCTATTTAATAGAAAAACACCCCAGGGTCAACCCTGTGAATGACCACTGTAGTGTATCCATCGACCCCTCGGCTGACGTGTGAGCGGTTACGAGCACATTCGTCCCCTCGGGAGCAGTTCGAAGGATCCCCGCCGCAGCACTCCGTCCCACGATTACCTTGTTGGATCGCTGCCATTTGTGTTCAACACCCTACCATCCGTAAAGTTTGCCCACGGAACCTATTACACATTACTTAAGCGGGATTAATGACCGAACAGTTTGTTTAACTTCCGATACAGAGTAGTTTAGCAAAAAAGGTATAAAAACACGATTGCATGTTTTCATACGGTCATAGCTTCGTAGACAGGGTCACTAGGTCACTACCCACTAGACTACGTGTCGTTTCGTCAGTAGGTCATTAAATACATTATAGAAAAACTGGAGAGCATGTAGGAGCAAGCTGAGTGTAGGGTTCCGAAGCCGTTAAGTACTACAAACATTAAAATCAACAAGTAAGTAATAACTAATTTTCTATTTTAATCGCCTGTAACTCAAGAACCAATGATGTTTACTTAGTTGTGATAGTTTTTCTTTAAAATTCGTTATAATTATGTTCTTTCATTAAGTTTTTTTTTAAATTCTTAGTATTTGCAGTTTTGACTGCAAGGGGGGGAAGACACTTGAGTCTAACAAAATTAGCGCTTTAAAGCTTAATATTTCATAAACGGATTACTTAGTCGAAAAACTGTTTCCACAAACCCGTAATATTTTTGAAAGACATATCTACAGGGCAGACGAGAAAAAAAATACATCCCCACGTTACGTGTAGGGGATACAATAAAAGAATGTTTTTTACATTTTATTGTACCACTTTGTTGGCGTGACTAGTATGCATATTGTGCCAAATTACAGCTTTAAATTACAGCTTTATAGTACTAAGAGTCTCTGCGCTCGGCTGCGGACGGACAGACGAAACTATAAGGGTTCCTAGTTTGACTACGGAATCCTAAAACCGTTGGGTTATTCCTCTGCCAAGTAAAATAAAAAAGAAAGGGATTGTACAGAGTGAAATACAATTTAACCGTTTACAAAATTGCAAAGAATCGAAGAAAAGTCGATATTACTTAGGAGTTTTCACACCTAAAGCTATTTTCAACAAATTGTTTTCTTTTAACACTATTTTATAAGTCTGGTGTTGTTTGTTCAGCGTAGTTTGCGCGAGTAATCCGTGTAACTCGCAAGTTCAACAAAGCCCTCAGTCCAGCCGGAGTTGGGAGTTCACAGCGGTGGGGTCTGGTAGTTCGATCGGTTACGGCACGGTCGCCGGCGAGGGCGCCGCGGTGTCGTTCAACCACAAGCTTTGTTATGAACCGCCAGTTATTGCTACTATAAAATGATATATTAAAACGTGAAAGACCACGACAAAGGGTAGTTTAATTAACTTTTCGAGTTTCCCAAACTGAACCAATGGTCAAAGACGTAAGGTTTGCTTTTAAATTTAGAATTATGAGTAATAGTAAAAAAAGGTTTATTGATTTCGTGACAATAGCGTGCAAGTTATAAATTACATTTAAGTACCACCCCCTTTACAAAGTTTTTGCTGCTTTACTGGTTGAATAAATGCTGTATTTTTCCAACTGTGAAAACAGCGGAATGCATGCCTGATGTTAAAATAGAGACGCTCTTACAGACGTTACATCTCCACGGAATATAAAGCAGTGTTATTACAAGGTAACTTCAGTTTGTGTTTAAAGGCCGACGCAATGAGCGGATGGGTCGTGACAATGGCGGTTCAAAGCGTAGTGTGCTATCTAAAAAAACGCAACTGGCGTGAATTAGACGCGGCGACGCGAGCCCGGCGTGTAATTTACGCCAAATAAACGCTTTTCACAGCGACAGCGGACACGCTTGGCGTTTGATGTCGACGCTCCACGCTAATTGTTTTTTTATTTCGTATGTGAAACCCGACGTTGTTCTATTTATAACAAGTTTTGTACGGGACGGACACAATTACTTTGCTGCATGTAGTCATTACCGATTTTTTTGCCAAATTCGAGCCAATCACAACAAGCACAAGGTAAGAGTATTTCTTGAGAAACAGATCATGCTTAACGTTTTTACTCTTTTCAGCCAGTACGAGTATAGCATAAGCTTTTCTAACATAAGTTACTCGTATGGTCTCCAAGGGGAACATGTTATACTCCTCATACCGCTGTGACATATTAATAAGTTTAGTGTGGTGCTGGGCGGTGTACTGCCCTCCTAAGCAAAAAAGCAGTATCTCAGATTTAATGTCCAAAGCAGATTCAATCCTAAACCGTTGGTAATAAGGTTAAATTTGCTACAGAAGTTTTGTCCCAGATACTGCATTTTATGTTAGCAGGGCGGTGTAGATGCCGGCTCTGGGGGTGTAATTCTATAAAGGGCTGAAAGCGATCTGGGCCTCTTGTTTACTGCGTTATAACGATATCGCGTTTGACGCATTTTAGAATCGTTTATGTCACAGTCGCCGTTATTGCAAATGACATAGAATAGAATAGAAAAAAGCTTTATTCACCTTAATAAGTATGCCGTGGACATGAAAATATAACAAAATCACAAAAAGTCTAAAATAAACACACACAAAACTATAAAAAGCGAGATAAAATTGTGCAATATCTTAAAAAATAATTTAATACCACGGCATCTCCTTGAAAGGGCGCCGGCTCAGCATGTGCTGCAGCATTGCTGCTGCAGCGCTGATATTCTGCCGGAGACCATGGGTGCGGCAGGGGACGCACTTTAAAAGTCACTTACACTATAATTCAAAACATTAATTTAAAATAAAACCACAACCTTCACTTACAGTAAAATAAAATCTATTTATAAGTCTAATTACTATCAAGTTCCAAACATTGTCCAACTGAAACAATTTGGTATTGGCCTGAAGTTTCTGGTGATTCAGCAGATGCAGCTTATATTTATCAAAACATAGAGTTATCAAAACTTCGACAATACGGAAACACGTCAAAGACGATATGGTTATAACGCAGTAGAATAGAGGCCCTGATCTATGTCTCCACACTAAAGAAAACCAAGCGCGATGCCATAATTACATCTAACGAAATAGGCCAAGTTTGACTGTATGCATAATAATATAGTATACAGGGTGTCCCAGAACTTGACGTAGCGTAAATACTCAGGGATAAAATACCCTTCTATACCGGTTAATAATATAATTTTATAAACACTTTTAACTTTGAAATATTTTAATTAGATTATGTTAAATAGGTATTCGAATTAGAGTATCCCATTCCTAGTTATCCATCTGCACTAATATTATATGTATAGCGGACAGATTTATGTTTTAGTATGTTTGTGTGTTTGTAACGAATAAACTCAAAACTACGATTTCAAAAAATCTTGCACTTGGGGAATGCTTTGATATCACTGAGTAACAGAGGATAATGTTTTATCCTCTTGGACCCCGACAATTTTTTGTCATAAAAACCTAAAAACCGAGAGTCCTTTATAAAGTACTTTGCACTTGAGTCCTGCACCTTCTGCCGCTTGATTTAAGAATCGCTACCGTTTTTCGCTAGAACAAAGTTGATTTTAGCGGTAAATATTATGTACTGTATAAAGTACACTCGGCTTTTTTGGATAAGTTTACTTAAAGTTAGCGTCCATTTGGTTCTTTATAAAGGAGTTTTAGTGGTGGTAGGACCCTGTGCAGGGTCCGTCCGGATCGCTCCCACCATCTTATCCGTTAACCACACGCCAAGCGCCAAATGTTCGCGTTGTTGTGTTCCGGTGTGGGGATAAGACAACCGGTGAAATTACTAGCATAGAGGCATTCCATCTTAGTCCTCAGGGTTGGCAACGCATTTGAGGTCTTAAGATAGCCTTGAGAGTTCAAATGTCTAATGGGTCTCGGATTCCACTTACCATCAGGTGGTCTGAGTGCTCGGGTGCCTTCTCCTTATCATAAAAAAAAAAGGATGCGAGGATCCAGGAGGGTATGATTCTACGCGGGCAACAGCTAGTTAATTGTATTCAGAATCAGTACTTTATAGTTTAAGATATACTATAGTAGATGTTGCTCTCTCGCGTTTGCTGCGTGAAGTACATAGCTTGGTCTAGCCCTGCCAGCGTGTTGCCGGGCCCTCCAGCCCCGCCGGGCCCACCGGCATTGTTCGCGGCCCTCGGGCGGAAAGGCCCGGCATCCGCGCCTCGCCACGAGTAGCGCGACCTATTTCAATAATTTACGGCTCCACGTGTAGTTCACAATTTGTTGTAAATTGTACCATTATCTTAATAGCCGAGGTGAAATATTGCGTGGACACCGACTCGCTTAACCGCGTTTATTTGCGGTAAAATAGAGTTTACGTGAATGTTACGAGGAGATTTCAAAAGTGTCCTGAATTACAGTTTCTTATTTTTTTATTATTTGTATTAAAACCTACCGGGTTTTAGTTTTAGTACTATGGAAAATGTTCTAGTAATAAATTGATTCCTCGAGTGTTTTTTCCGTTGGCGTTTACTTTTGTTATCCTAAAATTATTTAAGTTAGTCCAACTCATTTAAGAAGTGATATTCTTTATGTTCTTTTCTCTAAGACAAAATTAAAACTATCAAAGAAATGAATATAATTTATTCGCATCATAATGCTTGTAACGCTATCTAACAACACTTCCGCTAAGTAACACATTTGAACGACGCGCCTCAGTAGTCCCGGAACGCTAATAGCCTGCCCGACCGTCACCTCGTGCTGATTTACGGCAGCAGAGTCCCGCGGGACCGGGGTCCCCGGGGCGCTGCGGCATCCGAGATCCCGCTAATCCCGTGAACGTCGCGCTGTTCCCATCAATATCACCTCTTCGACGATGTCACTCACATTGATCTCATGCCCTATATTATCCCACCTTAGTTCAGTTTGTTGTATTTTTTATTTAAAAAAAGACTTGTGGGCCTCTATTCTACGCGGTAAAATAATATTGCTTTTAACATGTTATAGTATCGTCAACGTTACAATACCCCTTATTTGATTGACAGCAAATGTGGCCAAAATAAAAACAATAGGTTCCATAATGACATGTATCTAAAATAACGTGTTTCATCTCCTGTTTGGAAAGTAAAGATATATCTTACTAGCGCAGCGGTCTGAAAATGGAACTTCCAACCCTAGGGCGGGAAGTGATAATGAAAAACCGGGCAAGAGCATGTCGGACCATGCTCAGTGTAGGGTTCCGAAGCCGTTAAGTACTACAAAAATAAAAATCAACAAGTAATAACTAAGTTTCTATTTAAAGTCATTTGGTGCCGCCTTAGATTATTTTAGTAGGTATAAACACCTTAATCGCCTGTATCTCAAGAACTAATGATGTCTACTTAGTCGTGATATTTTACCTTTTAAATTCATTATTATGCTCTTTTATTTAAGATTTTTTTCATATTTTTTAAAGACCTATCCAACGACACCCCAGACTATAGGGTAGAAAAAAAAATACAACCCCGAGTTACGTGTTGGTGAGGTACCCTAACATTTTTTTTTGATTTTTTAATTGTACCACTTTGTTGGCGTGACTAATATGCATATTCATTCCAAATTGCAGCTTTCTAGTACTAAAAGTCTCTGCGCTAGGCTACGGACGGACGGACGGACGGACATGGCCAAACTATAAGGGTGCCTAGTTTGACTACGGAACCCTAAAAAGAATTGGTCAAATATTTAGCCATTGAGAACTCTTTTCTAGAACATATAAGAATCAGAAATACGGCCATAACGATATAACTTGGACTTTTTTTGGTTCCGTCGCCAACAAGAGATCCTTATAGTTTCGCCATGTCCTTCTTTCCCTCTGTCCCCCTTTCTTTGTCTGTCCGTCTGTCCTCGGTTTTACTCAAAGACCCGATCAAAGCTGAACAAAGCTGTAATTTAACATAGTTATACAACTAAATTACGCAGACAAAGTTGTAAAATAAAATCTTGAAGAAACATTTATTTTCAGGTACACATGTAAAGCAAAGGTCATAATTATTTTCGAACTAGATATTATTGGATAGCTCTTAGAAAATCACTATGTAAAAGTTATTCATTGTCATTTTCGTTAGAGTAACGTATCTCCACCCCCATACAGCTAAAGTTACAAGTAATAAAGATCAGAAAAAATAAGGCAAAGTTGGTGACAACATCATACTCGTATACAAAATTTTTGTTTACTGAAGTAAAAGTAGAGTGTTTAACGTGGGTTAAAGTATCAATGGCACCCTCGAACTATAGGCGCACTCGCTGGCAAGATATTTATCTCGGGTGCAAGTAATCATTTTCATCCCTTGGTTCACAATCTACTATTACATTTACATCAGTTTGTAATTCGCCTTAACACGCGAAGTTTAGTGTCAAACTGTCAGAATAAGCAAAGGTAGAAGATAAATAATAATTTGACTTCTTGCCCTTAAGCATAAGACGCAGGGTCTCCGGGGGACGCGACAGGGTCGACGCGCGCTGTGAAGTTGATACGCTATTTAATGTCAAATGTCACTCTGACATTCAGAATAATGAAATCGCGTGCGTGTAATCACTCTAATATTACAAAGGCGAAAGTTGTGAGTGTGTACTTCTTCACGCTGAAACGGCTGGACCATCACTCTAATATTATAAAGAGGAAAGTTTGTGAGTGTGTGTGTGTGTGTGAGAGTGTTTGATACTTCTTCACGCTGAAACGGCTGGACTAGCACTCTAATATTATAAAGAGGAAAGTTTGAGTTTGTGATTGTGTGTGTGTGTGTGTGTGTGTATTTGTTACTTCTTCACGCTGAAACAGCTGGACCAATGTTGATAAAATGATGTATGGAGGTAGCGGATACCCTAGATTAACATATAAGCTACTTTTATCCCGAAAAAAATTAGTGTTTCCGTGGGATGAGCAGGGAATTAATGGCAAGACCAATTTTGATAAAATTTTGTATGGTGGTAGCTGACACCCTGGATTAACATGCTATATCAAATCAGTATTATTTCAAAATACTTGCTTGTTTTTTGTTTTAAGTTCATACTAAAAGTATGAAAATCGATTTGAAAATATAGTTGTATTTTGAGTTAACACTGTGTTGATCTGGCAATGCTGAAAGATTTCTGCCTTTCGACGACCCGAGACAAAAATAAATTAAATAAGTCAGCTAGGCCAGCTCTCCCGTTCAGTCTTCGATAAGTTAATTTTTTGTAAATTGCGAACCATACTGATCTTTCCGGTGCTCAAATTTAAAAAAATTGGTTTCAAAAAATGTGAATACTTTACTCAGCCGTTAAATAATACACGTTTTAGTACATCTGATAAACCGCGGGTAACACGGCACGGCGCAGCTAGTACAGAATAAATTGTAATGTTACTGCACAATTTTAACGAGAGCTGATTTATTTGCAGGATTGACGGGATTTTTATTTACTTCCGATGTCTGTGCGATTATTTTAACGAAATGATTGATTGGTTTGTGAAGTCAGAAGTTCAGTCAAACAATTGGATTTCTTTGCCATTATGTCGTAGTGCCGTAATCAATCAAATCTAATTTACCTAGGCATCACTTTGTACCTAGTATGTGCATTTAATTATGTTGATATTTATTATTATTACTTTATTATAATAATATGTCTCTGTTAGCATTAAATCTTTATTTTCATCAAAATCAACTATAAAAAATCCCTCAAAGCTAGCTTTTATACATCTCAATTTTGTACATGTATTGAAATTTTTGCGTTTTGTACTATTAAGTAAGTATTTACCTAGTGGCGTAGAAACATATTTGACTATATAGAACCTTAAAGAAGTTGTCAACGCACTGCCCGATGTTATATCGATAGGATAACATATGACCCGCAAACATAATATGCCAACAACGAGTATAATTACTGGACGTTTTTCCTCAAAATTTTGCACCTTACCTGTTCGGACAAAACCTATTATAACCTATCAAACTCTCCTCAGCACTCAAAGACATTATTCAAATTGGGCGCCATCCATCATGAGGCGCGTCCGTCCATCGCCGTGGAGCTGGCGACGGCCGCTGCCGCCGGCAGCTGACGAGGGTCCACTTCACCGTAATATTTAATCGATGATCGGGCTCTATAGGCTGGGAGCTGTTTATAACTTTGGGATCGAATGCGATCAATGAAAAAAAAAAGTTTTGTTTTATAATCAGTTTAATAACAGAGATTCCTTATGCGACATTTAGGCCAGTCCTTTGCTTGGTCTTGATGTTTGTTCATTAAAAAATACAAGAACTATCTATTTCAACACGCTAACGTATATGGCTGATAACGCTGTCTTATTTGATATTTATAATTAATTATAATATATTAATTATTCCGTGTGGTTGCCGGGTTAGAATAGTGCCACTCCATGTCTTCCCGTGGATGTCGTAAGAGGCGACTCAGGAAATAAGGGCTTATAGTATTGTTAGGCGATGGGCTTGCAACCTGTCACTAATACACTAGTAAACTTCTTGGCCTGATTGTGCAAAATGTGGTTACAGAATTATCAACAAGTCTTTTTAGAGTGGTTGGTATTTTTGTAGCTCTGCCTACCCCACCCTGGGAATGAAGGCGTGATGTTATGTATGTATGTATAATATATTCAACTTAGGTAGTTTTTATGGTATCCACAGAATTTAGATTTATTTTTTGTTGTCATATTAGAGAAAGGTTTCCTTTACAATAAGCAAATTATTTTATCCACAAACATATATTTTGACTGCCTTGAAAAGTTTCTTACTTTAGTTGCAATCGTTGTCATTTTATATTTAATACGTCGTCTATATAAAAGGTAATTAGAGAATTTAAATTCACATATAGCAGCATTGTTGAAATAAAGTAAGAGAAACCAGAGTTTCTTTAACAAAAGATTTTAAAAGTCCAATCAATCAAAAAAGGGAAAAATAATGAAAAGTACTTCCTCATTTCGGAATACTCTGAAATTTAATTTTCTTTGTGGTTTAATTGTTAGCTTAATTGGAAATAAATGAGTGTTTTAGTCGTCAGCTCCCTTGCTGCTGTCGGTCGACGTAAGCTTGTATTATGTTTGATGGAGCCTGTACTACAACATAATAGAGGGACGCCCAAGAGCGCCGGACGGAAACCGGGCACATATCAATGTACTTCTGCGACACTGTATGCTCGAACTCAGAAATAGCTGTACAAATGTAAATTCAAACCGTTCTCGCTTTAATACGTTACTATGACAGGGTTCAAAATGAACTGATAGTATAAATAGCGACACGTAGGTGGATGTCAATGCTCGGAACTTGTTGTTTTTAGCATTCAATGTGTTATGTATAATAGAGCACAAAATAAAATAAATCCCATTTCTATCGGTGTTTTTCACTTAGCTTTCTTATTTTTATTACTATTTAATCCGAACAAATCAAGTTTTACTTCGATACACATTACGATTTACTAGGAAACTGTTAAAAGCATCTTCTCTTTCCATACAAAAATAATAATATATTTAGAAGACAAGACACAAATAATTTCGTATAAGAGGTTTCACTATTATAGTTTATCGTCGGTACAATGTCTATTAGGCCTTGTCGCGTGAGTAGGTGTCAGCCAGGCGACTAGAGTCTAGACGAGTCCACCCGTCACGCGGAGATTTAATGATCCTTTTATCATTTCACTGACATAATATGACATATACTTTGACGACACGTTGGCCTAGTTGGGAGTGACCCTGCCTCTGAAACCAACGGTCCTGGGTTCAAATCCCGGTAAGGGCAGATATTTGTGTGATGAGCACGAATATTTGTTCCTGAGTCTTGGATGTTTTATATGTATTTAAGTATGTATTTCTCTATATAAGTATGTTTATCGTTGTCTAGTACCCATAGTACAAGCCTAGAGCTTAGTTTGGGACTAGGTCAATATGTGTGAGATTGTCCCCTGATATTTATTTATTATTTGTTATTTATTATTACTTACAGCGTGTAAATTTCCTACGGGCATATATTTTATCCTGACGTAGTTAACGATCAATATAACAATATATAATATCACGGGACAATGTCACACAAATTGACCTAGTCCCAAACTAAGCTCTAGGCTTGTGCTATGGGTACTAGACAACGATAAACTTACTTATATAGAGAAATATATACTTAAATACATAGAAAACATCCAAGACTCAGGAACAAAACTCGTGCTCATCACACAAATATCTGCCCTTACCGGGATTTGAACCCAGGACCCCTAGCTTCGAAGGCAGGGTCACTCCCAACTAGGCTAGCGTGTCGTCAAATCATACAAATCATGTGACAAAGATATTTTGTTGGTAACTTTTATTATTGAAAAGCAGTTAATTTTTTAAAGTTTGTCTTAGGAGCAATGTACGAAGTGTGCGAGCGTCCATCGGGCGTCAATGTATTTCCTGTATCCAAGAGCAAGGACGAAATGTGGAAAATAAATACCAATCTCAGGCGAGTGAACCGCCTGCATTAATGATTTATTTATTTATTTATTTATTTAATCTTTATTGCACAAAAAAGAATACACTTAATATGCAAAAGGCGAACTTAATGCCGATGATCTTAATGATCTTTATTTCTGACTTTTATTGGCGAAGTAAACAAATGGCAAACCATAATAATTCATGAGTCATGACGTGACCATTATAATATATAATGCTTTAATGTAATTTCCGCAACGTGTGATACATTGTTTGCTGAATTAATTAGTAAGAAAAAATAAAACACATCCAATGTTGCTGTTACACAAGTTTTTTCCGTTTCTTGACTGAGAGGAGCACAAAACCGTCCTTATTTCCATGTTTCTGTCAGTCATAAGTCGTTGAACTTCTATCACCCACCCACGCAGTTTCTATCATACCCTATTTAACAGGTCTAAAATAGAGGTCGCTGTGACATATTCTCAAAACATTATCAATCCTTGTCATCGTCCCTAAGAAAATACATATCAAGGTTTAAGACAGCTAGTTGAAACAGACTGCCTGAGAACAAGGGAAATATTATTAACTGCCATTATTTCACCGTCACTAACTCCTCGAGTCAAGCTATATACTCGTAAAGGGCAGCAGAGAGCCTTGACTTCACAACAGGGTCGTTTTCAAAAAGTAGTACGTAGTAAGTTAGTCATTCAAACTATATGGGTAACTTTAGTTACACAAATAAATCAATTAAGTTTTGTTTTAATTAAAGCCCTTAAGCATATACATTTTTTTAAACGTCCCATCTCTGAAAAACTATCAGTTGTTAACCTTAAAATTGCAGCTGGGCGTAGACTCGTATGTGTCTGTATCAACTTCAATAATAGGAACTAATTCAAAAGTCATTTGCAACATTTAACTCAAACACTGATACATTATGTAGGTCATCAATTCACAGAGGGGCTGCGGTTTCGAGTGTAGAAGTTAGCCTAACACATCGAAGATGAACAAAATTGAGGCACACAATTTCGCATCTTTAGAATTATAGTGACCTTAATACACATATTTTGATTTTTGACTTAGGTCTCTATATTACTAAATTTATGACTCGAAATCGAAAGCTGAAAATGTTTGAATTGGGTCATTACAATTCTAAATGTGCGATGTAAGCTGTGTAGACACGACACCGCGCGTACACCCGCCTGTCCGTGTGTGCACGCGGGTGTCACCCGTTAAGATTGATGTCAGTTTCGATGGTCGTCGATTTGTATCATATAAATTTGAATATTATGATTGCGTTTATCGGATGAATGTAGATAAATGCAGGGTCCGCCCCGACCGCTGCCACCATCTTATCCTCCAACCTAGCGCCAAGCTACATTGTTGTGTTCCGGTGTGGGGATAAAACAACCGGTGGAATTACAAGCGTCTTAGTCCTCAGGGTTGGTAAAGCACTTGCAGTTTTAGGGTTGCAGTCTTGGGACTGCAGTCGTTGACGACGCCTTAGTAGGTGACCTTGCCTACGAAGTTAGCAGTACCGGGACCAATTGCTGGTCAGGGAAAATGTTTGAGTGATGAGCGCGAGTATTTGTTTCTGAGTCTTGGATGTTTTCTTTATATTTAAGTTTTTAATTTTCTATCAGCATTTATATCATTGTATAGTACTCGTACAAACTATACAAAATAGAAAATAGAAAATTAAAAACTCTAGGCTTGTGCCTAGAGCTTAGTTTGGGTCCATTTGTGTAAGATTGTCCCCTGACATTTATTTACGTTACTGCAGATCCGACTTACCACCAGTTGCGCTACGCTTATTTACATTTTCCTCTCTCACATTTACGTACTTACTTGTTAGAAAGTGAGGGATGCTTTACCTAAATTTATCTACAGCAACAAAGCGAGTATATTGACCCGGTTGGCACCATACCACCGGTCCTCGGTCGTGTGATAAAAATGTACGGATCTTGTTAGCTTGATAAACTAAAGATATCTTCCCCCTATAGAACAGTCGGGCAAATAAGTGGGTTGACATATGCAAACTAAAATACAAAAACTATAGTACATTAATTATAGTTACGAATTACGTATTGCGACATAAGGAGGACCGCCAACTCAGCGCGCACATTCCAGTGACCGACTACATGAGGCACAACCTCAGCAAAATACGAAATTACCTATTAATAACAACTTCAATGTAGATTCACTTTTCGTTCACACTTCGAGCAATTGTCATCTCGCTTAGGATTAATTTCTGTAACATTTGTTTTAATTAAAATAGTAATATAAGTTTTTGTTTTTTTTTCGAACCTCCGATAGCAGCTAACGTATTTTACGAGTACAAGTAACAAGTACAGTTTTACTAAGCCGTGCGGGGCCTGCTCACTGGATCCGTTAAGTAACAAGAATGTAGCAAGAGCGTTCCTATTAAATCGCAAAGCACTCTGCTCCCCGACGCCGGGAGAAAGCGGCTCTCCGCCGGAGCCACTAATGTCTATAATAGGATTATACGATCTCTGGAAAAATAAAGTAACTATTCAATGCAGAGCTGGGCCTCTATTCAACTGCGTTATAACGATATCGTTTTTGACCTGTTTCCGTATTGTCAACGTTTTGATAACTCTTATGTCATTTACAATAATGGCGACTGTGACGTAAACGATTCTCAAACGTGTCACACACGATATCGTTTTAACGCACCTGAATAGAGGCCCTGGTTTCGTTGCCGGAGCGCGCGACGGGCTGTAACCCGGCAGTAACAGTAAGATCACGGTGTCACATTCATTACCTACACTTCGCTTTTTTTCAGATGTGGACAAATGACAATTGTTTTGACTACACGAATCAATTAGAAAGTCAAATCAATTAAGTATTGTACCTTTATTAAAATCAAATGATCTAAATGTTTAGACCAATACTACCGCCAAGCAACAGTGTTCAAATTGTTGTGGTCCGGTGTAGGGATAAGAGGAGATTATAGTCATAAGAATTCCGATGTGTTTGTGTCTCAGATTGCTCTTATCACAGGTGGCTGGGTGCTCGTGTGCCTTCTCCTTGCCGTAAAATATTGGTATAATAAGCGAATCACTAGTGAATTATGTTCGTTATTCAGGGAAACGTTAAACATGTCGACAAAGTGTATTTCGCGTAGATTAGTCGCTTCTAAACACTAAAGTAAATTAAAAGGCAACTACCGCCAGCTGGGAGATGAAGTGGGCGCTGAGCGACGGACGCCTCTTCAGTTATTAATTTGTCTGCGGGTCCTAGTGGCTCTGGATGGATGGGAGCCAAATTTATTATCTTACGAGATTAAAGATGTGACAACCCTTGTAGTGAAATGAACGGATGATAAATAACTTACACGTTTAATTTAATATATGATGAGCACGAGTATTTGTTCCTGAGTCTTGGATGGTTTCTATGTATTTAAGTGTTTATTTCTCTATCTAAGTATGTTTATCGTTGTCTAGTACACATAGTACAAGCCTAGAGCTTAGTTTAGGACTACATCAATTTGTGTGACATTGTTACGTGATATTTTATTTTATTTTATATCTGTATTTATATTTATATTCAAACTAGTAGATTCCCGTGATTTAAAGCGAATGTCAAAGCGGTGTGTTTTTACCTGGTAGAATACAGCTCCAGTACTAGGGCAACATAATGCAAACAAGCGAATTCATATTAATAACAGCGCAGTTCTTCGAATGTAAATTTAAACATTTCGAATCTTGTCCAGGTCTCATAGACACGGGAAAATTAGTAGCTCTAATGTGGAATTCACCAAGAAAAATAATAATAATAATAAAAAAAAAAAAAAAAAAAAAAAAAAAAACCGCTGACGCAGTCATACGCTTTTTACACCGTTTCTAAAAATTATTTGATTTTAGTTCTTTTTTTCATAATTTAGTGTGTGATTTATATTAACAATGTTATTCTAAATAGTCTAGAAATGTATAGAAATGAACAGTAACAACAATATTTATAAAACATCTCATCTCTCATATAAATATGACATCTATCAGTATCACACGTCAAAATAAATTAAAATCATAATAAATAATGATAACAAGATCTCAAAAGCAGCGTATACAAGCGGATTGTACACCAGACGCACGCCTTCCATCCTCGCCCGCCTCGTCCAGCTCCTCGCCATCTTCGTCAGATGACGAGTTCGCCACCGCCGCCGACACCAGCGAGTCGAGCGACGAGCGCGAGCCGCCGCTTCCGCCGCCACGACCACCTGCGCGACGCGGGCGACCACCGCTGCCGGCACGCTTGGGGCCTGCGGGGCATCCTGCTCCGCGCACGGCTTCCGCTACCGGTGGTTTAGTGCGCCGCATGCGATGGACAGAATTAAACAACGAAAATTGCATGCGAGCATATTATGGGGCTACAGAGGGAGGAACTAACCTCACTGCATATCGTGATCGAATGCTGCTTCTGTTTCAGTCTCTTGAACGGGCCATCACCGTATCCGCCCAACGACTTTCGGATCAAGTACGGGCGATTCAGCGGCTTCGGCGGCTGGATCAATCTGTACTCGATCGGCTACGCCTGGAAGCGCTCCCTATTCACACATCCTCAACTTTGACTCGGGATCCTCCTACTACGCTGTCAGCTTCAGTGCCAGTCGTCCAGCATGCACAGGTGTCAATGGGGGATGATCCCGCTGTCGACGATGAGGATTGTGTGAATATAAGTGTGACTAGCCAGGTAAATGAGCAACTGAGGAGGGCTTTGGAAGATGCGATCACGCAGTATCGGTCCACACCCAATTCTAGGCCCCGTCTACCACGCTTGCCTACAAGTAAACGTAACTTAGCGCTAATGGGAGCCCTAAATGCCTTGCTGGCGTCATATATACAAACCAGCGAGGATATTATCGATACCCACTCAATTCTGTACTGCGGGGCCATAGCTGCGTGTCGCGTAGCTCGAGTTTCCGGACGATGTCCGAGCTCCGCATCCTCGCGGGTATGTCCCCGCTTGGCAAGTGCGAATTGAGCGGCGTATCGATAAATTTAGGACTCTCATAGCAAAGCTAATCTGCTTCAGGGGGGGCAATAATCGTCCCCGAGTCATGCGTTTCGTGACCCAGGCCTTTGCTGGGACCGGAATAAGGCCCGAGCATTTTATGGCCTGTGTCACGGAACGTATCGACTTTCTGAAGCAGAAGGTTTACGCGTGGGCAAGCCGTATTCGTCGTTATAGAGAGCGTGTGGATAGATACCAGCAAAATCGCCTCTTCCAAAGCGATCAGAGGAAGGTGTACCGAAAGTGGGAAGGGACCGATCAAGGTGTGAGCGACGGGCATCTACCGGATCCTGAAGCTATGATTAATTTCTGGCGCAGCATCTGGTCGGTGCCTATCGCGCATACAGAAGGAGACTGGATGCGTGTTATTGAGCGTGAATGTGAGACTATTGAACCCATGGGGCCCATTACCATCTCCCCCGAAGACATCAGTTATGCAATTCAAATGGCTCAGAACTGGAAAAGTCCTGGACCGGACGGATTGCATAACTTCTGGATTAAATGGTTCAAAGCCTCACATGAGTGTTTAGCAGCGCAATTCCAGAACGCCCTTGTGATCGGTTCCTTGCCACCTTTATTAACAACCGGTGTCACCTTCCTGCTCCATAAGTCCGGTAGTACCGCGGAGCCAAAGAACTATCGACCCATTACATGCTTGCCTACCATCTACAAGCTCCTTACGTCCATTTTGAGTAAAAAAATAAATAAACATTTTGTAGCAAACAACGTTTTGGCCTCTTCTCAAAATGGATGTAAGGTTGGGTCCCGCGGTACTAAGGAGCTCCTCCTCATTGACATGACCATTAGCCAACAGGTAAGGCGGAACAGGGCGGCCCTTTCGACTGCTTGGATTGACTATAAGAAGGCTTATGACTCGGTACCTCACTCATGGCTTGAAAGGATTTTAGAGTTGTATAAAGTTGATACAACTTTGAAATCCTTTTTGGGTGTGTGTATGAGGCAGTGGGTCACAGTCCTTCGTCAACCAGGTGGTCCAGATGTCCCCTCTGTTTCGCCTAACTTGATAAGGATTGAAAGAGGTATCTTCCAGGGCGACAGTCTGAGTCCTTTGTGGTTTTGCCTAGCCTTGAATCCTCTAAGCTCTTTGCTGAAGGATTCCGGGCTAGGCTACCGACTTCGTAAAGAGGCTGAAGTCATTTCTCACTTATTGTACATGGACGACCTCAAGCTATTTGCATCGAAGCGCCAAGATATTATGGCACTATTGAAAATCACACAAGAGTTCAGTAGTGCCATCAAGATGGAATTCGGTGTAGATAAGTGTGCGGTCATGCATGTTCAACGAGGGAAAGTTGTAAATTCATCGAATTTGCAGCTTTCTGAGACAATGACTCTTAGATCTCTCTCCGAAGTTGAAACCTATAAATATCTTGGTATGTCACAGTCTTTGGGTATTATGGTCAGCGATATCAAGCAATCGATGAAGGAGCGTTTCTTTTGCCGCTTGACAAAAGTTCTTAACAGTCTTTTGTCGGGTGGTAATAAGGTGCGCGCTTTCAACGGCTGGGTGATGCCGCTGCTCACATACTCCTTTGGCATACTAAGGTGGACTCAGACTGAGCTGGACGCCCTGGATAGAAAGGTCCGTCTACTGTTTAAATCACATCGCATGTTGCACCCACGCTCGTCTGTTATGAGATTGTACATCCCGCGGAAGTGTGGAGGTCGTGGCATTTTAAATGCTAAGAATCTCCACAACCGCGAGATGTGCAATCTCAGGGAATATTTCCTTGCCAATGAGTGTGGAATGCATCGTGATGTGGTTGCAGTAGACAGGAGCCTTACGCCTCTCTCCTTGGCAAACGAGAACTGGCGCAGACCAGCGGTGTTAAGCACAGAGGACCGCAAGAACGTATGGAAGAGCAAGGAGCTGCACGGACGCTTCTACCGGGCCCTGACAGGGCCTGACGTAGACCTTTTAGCATCCGTGAACTGGCTACGGTTTGGCGACCTCTTTGGGGAAACCGAAGGTTTTGTCTGTGCAATTGCTGACGAGGTCATAATGACGAACAACTATAGGAGGTATATTCTGAGGGATGGCACGATCGACATTTGTCGAGCGTGTCGTCGCCCCGGCGAGTCTCTCAGACACATTATTTCTGGTTGTTCCCATTTGGCCAACGGTGAGTATTTGCACAGACATAACCTCGTGGCCAGGATCATCCATCAGCAACTTGCTCTTCAATATGGTCTTGTTGAGTCCGAAGTGCCGTACTATAAGTACACACCGGCACCAGTTCTCGAAAATGGTCGTGCTACGCTCTATTGGGATCGATCTGTCATCACGGACAGGACTATTGTTGCCAATAAACCTGATATCGTGTTAACAGATCGATCTCAACGCCGGGCAGTGCTCGTTGACGTCACCATCCCGCATGACGAGAACCTCGTGAAGGCTGAGAAGGACAAGCTCAGCAAGTACCTTGACTTGGCTCATGAGGTGACCGCTATGTGGGATGTTGACTCGACGATCATTGTCCCGATAGTTGTTTCAGCGAACGGTCTTATAGCGAAGAGTCTCGATCAACACCTTAAGAGACTCTCGCTAGGTGGCTGGATCAAGGGCCAGATACAGAAAGCAGTACTCCTCGACACGGCACGTATTGTGAGGAGGTTCCTCTCTCTGCAGCCCTAACCACCGGTAGCTTGAGCCCTGCCCCGCTGCCGGCGGCACCCGTAGGTTAGGTTTTTTATAGTGTTTGTTTTTTATATGAGTATTGTTATTTTACTTTTATATCTTAACATTTATTGTAAAAAACTTAACTTACAGATTTTAAATAAATATTGACAATAATAATAATAATGATAATGATGTCTTTAATGATGTTAAATCGTAAACCAAGTGTCTACAGTTGGGGATCCTATCATTTTATAACCAATTTTTAAGAAATGGTTCATTTCACAAACATATCATTTGACAACCCGCGTTTTTTTCCGTAACTGTAAATAATTCTGGACTAATTTCTAGACTATTGTGAAGAACCCTATACTTAAGGTTAGGTTAGTTTTATTAAAATTCTGAAATAACTGTAGTTACAGAAAAAAAAGGCGATTGGCAAATGAATAGGTTGCGAAACGATGCATTTGTCAAAGATTTGTCAGCGATTTGTCAGCAAATAGTCTTCTTGGAAGCTTTACTTTGACTTTATCGATGGTATAATTTCATCGAATTTTATTTTATCGAACGCGATTTTCTGCAGAAGCCCTGATGTTTTCAGGAAATTTAAACATTCATTACGTAGGTAAGGTTAAATTAGACTAATGATTACCCAAAAAAAAAGTCATGCGGCCAGAAAAATAAATGACTTTCGATGAAATGAAAGTTCTGCGTAATGATACGTTTGTAGAAAGGTGATTCGATAAAAGAAGCACTAGTAGTTTTAGTTCCGCGTGGACAGTCGCGCAAACCTCCGAAATTAGTATCAAATAAAACTTGCCAGCAATCTGTGTTCCGCCGACTTGAATCTGCATTGTAATATTCTTGTTGTGGATGTGCGATGCACAGTTTTAACTCGTTCACTGTCAAGGAAGTGATACGAAGCCCACTTTGTATGCAAATCGAGGAGCTTGGCAGTAAACATTGAATACTCAAGGCAGTTGCAGTTTAAGCTTACAGTTCCGGCCTAAATATACACTGGTCTAATGGTGTAAGGGCTGTTATAATAAACTTGTCTCGAGTTACATACTCGTCTCAACACATGTCAAGTACGGAAATACGGACCCAGGTGTGGTTCAATTTTACTGAAATGCACATACATACATAACATCACGCCTTCATTCCCAGAGTAGGGTAGGCAGTGCTACAGAAATACCAACAACTCTAAAAGACTTTTTGATCATACTGTAACCACATTTTGCACTAGTAGGCTAAGATGTTTACCAGTGAATTTGTGATAGGTTGCAAGCCCATCACCTATCTACTAGTCTTTATTCCCTTAGTCGCCCCTTACGGCATCCACGGAAAGACATGGAGTGGCACTATTCTAACTCGGCAACCACACGGGTTGCACAGTGCACTTATATCTCTTAATTAATAAGCTAATTACTTCAAAATATTAAGTCCATTTATTTTTCGTCTGTCCGCACGGTAAGTTAGCGCGGCGTGACAAATAGGGTTGTCAGCGGCGAGCTTACACCAACTCTATTTTATTTGAAGAGGAATGTCGTTTGTAACGAGACGCCGCAGCTCCGCCTCACCTCCCGTTGACATCGGACACCGGAGGAGCAAAACAAACGTTACACCTGGACCTCGAACGACGATGCTGTAACTAAAGGTTAAACACAAACCATTTGTGACTTTAGGCGTAGATGAATAAAGTTGCAAGTAACGTGTCTTTGATTAGCACTTTTGTGCTTCTCAAGTGGAGATATGAGGCTCCCAATATAGTGGAAGTCTAATCCGGCTGACTTCGTTCCTTACACGTTTTCGATTTAAGTGGATTGGCGGGTTGTGAAATAAAAATAAGTGTTTTAAAAGCAGTTTAAAACATTTCTATTATACTACATATAATTGTTTTTATTTATCTAGAGCTTATTTTATTTAGAGGTGCTTTTAAAAGTAATTTCTCGCAGTCATTGTTAAGTTAAGGTCTTAGGATTGCTGTGTTGAGATTATAGTCTTGAGAATTCAAAATGTCAATGGGTCTCAGATTCCACTTACCATCAGATGGTCTGAGTGCTCGTGTTTTACTTTAATACGTAACGATTAATGTACTCGTAACAGAAGTTATTAAATTTAAATTGCACTGCTGATGTTTATGGGCGACGGTGACTGCTTACCATCAAATGGTCCAGATTGACCTCTCTACACCATTTATGGCTATAATAAATAATGAATACTTTTGATCGATAGTTTGATTGCTCTTATAATATAAGTTGTCGGTTGATTCAAAGATGATGATGAAGTTATTTTCTTAAGCTGGCTTCAGTTAACATAGCTTTTGAAATTCATAAAACACTTATATTTGGATACTATTAAATAGGGAATAACGACGTATTTCCCAAACCTCAAATAAATCCGCGGCCATTGTATATTGGACTCTTACTTAAACCATCATTACGTATTCTGCCCGACCTGTGTCACGCATGCAACGAGTTAGCTGGATTACCCCGGGCCCGGGACCGCGGGGCGAAGTCCGGTTATCGCTCGATCCCGGGAAACCCGAATATCAACTAAGAAGTTAGCGTAGTGGGTTACCTTCGTTTCACCAAGAAACTTTGTTTTTGCGGTGTTTTGTTTTTTTTTAACAGTAAATTAGCTCACCATTAGTTCCACTTCATTAAATGAAACTTTCTAAACATAAATGCTCGAGTTATTAAAGAAAATATCAAAATAACTATACGTGGGGCTGTATTTTTGAGGTGTTCCTTTAATTCCTAGTGGACTCCATCATCAAAACTTAATTTTG
This sequence comes from Acleris holmiana, assembly GCA_949316455.1. Taxonomy (NCBI): domain Eukaryota; kingdom Metazoa; phylum Arthropoda; class Insecta; order Lepidoptera; family Tortricidae; genus Acleris; species Acleris holmiana. The sequence goes on along the minus strand of OX438773.1, from coordinate 256,656 downwards.
ACCAGAATGGTAGCCATCTGAAAGTATAAGCATCCGAATTAAATCATAAATCCAATCGGTTCTCAAACCTCAGAGGTCTGATATAACCAACATAAAAAGAAAAAGAAATACTATTGAGAAACTTCTTCTTTCTTGAAGTCGGTTGAAAAGTAACGCCTGACAATTTGCTTATTGTAGGAAAAGCTATTTGCGATTTCTGATAACTTGACAACCCAATCTGGTTGGTATGTATTATACAACGTCACTCAACTGACTGACGCGTCATGTATAACACGGCTAATTTACGTATCATGACAATCAATTCCTCGAGCATAGTAAATTGTTTAACTGTGTTTTAAAGTGGTCCCAATAGGGTTGCCGAAGAGTGGGGCGGCGAACGAAACCGACGAAAACAAATGGTTTTGAGCGCAGAGAGGAGCTTATTAACGGAGATTTGCGGCTTACATCGACCCACGAACGAACTGATTTTAAGAGGATTGAGAACAAACGAAAGTGAAGGTGATAAATGGAGGAAGGCTACCGCCGAGAGTGTCGCCATTAATTAATTTTGTTAAAAAGTAATTTGATTCTGGCTGATTTTGGACGCAAACTGTCAATTAAAATAAAAGGTGATGAAGCTTGTTTTGAACTTTCTCGATTACTGAGGCGTCACATTTTTTCTTTTTATAACAAGGGGTGTAAGTTTTTGGCCAAGCCTCTTTTGGTTTTAATAATTATATGGTTTTAATACTGCCTTTACTAGATCGCTACGTCAACATGATAACGATATGGTTTAAGACAAAACGAAACAGAAGAAATAATAAGATCGTGTAGAGTTGCTACGTGATACTGTAGTACTCGTAGCTAGGCTCTCTACGGGCTACGACGTAGCGATGTCTACGACATTAAAATTCGGGATCAGTCGTCATAAGCCGATTACAGCAGAAAGCTAAATCGAGATTTATACGAGTATTATAGAACTGTCAGTCAATTTTTTTATTAAGGACTGAAAATAAATTTATCTTTATGCTGTTATGTGTGTGTTTTTTGCGTAACTTGTCATATGCCAAAATTAATTATTTGGTTGATAATACGCACTCTCACACACACACACACACACACACACACACGTACACACGCTTACACACTCCCACTTACTCACACAGAAACACTAATTTTTAGTCCGCCGTCACTACATATAATTAATTTCTGTCTTCCTAGTAGGTATTATAATAATATAAACATAGTAAACAAATTTGTATTGTAGAATTCACAACACTGTATCTTGCCGACTATTTTCAATTGTTTTTGTAAACCGAATCTGGTTGCCGCGTGACAGGCATAGCCTAGTGTGGGACCATCTGAATGTTGTTTCGTCTGTACTTGTTCCTTTCAATAAATAGTTTTTTTTTTCTTTATACAAAACAATACAATACAAAACACTTTATTGTCCACCAAACAAAAAAACATTACACAGAAATTTCACAATTTAGAAGACCCAGGTAAACAACAGGCGGTCTTATCGCTGATTAGCGATCTCTTCCAGACAACCTTAGAAGGGATAAGGTGCAAGTTAAAACAATTTACACGGTAGGTGGTGCAGACCAATTTCAAACAATAACAAGGAACTATGCTAGCTATAAAATACAATACAGTGTGTAAATGGTATACGGGCGCTTATTAAAACTGGACATAGATTAAGACTCTAGTAATCATTAAAAGAAAGAATTATTTTGATTACGCTAACGTATACACCGTTATTAATTTTTGAACATACTATCGACCCGCAATGTACATCGAAGTCCATCTGTCAGGTAAGTACGTAATGTTTACTTTGTTTGTGTTTATAGACCTCTCACTCTTAATTTAAAAGTTAGCTTCACTTGTATGCAACTGACTAATAAACAATAAATCTTGGAAGGCGATCTTGAACTGCTTCCAATGGTCGAATTAACTTGAAACTTTACATACAATTTATGGAATTCCAATAGTATCATAAAATCGAGCTGGTATGATGAAGGAGAGGGAAGGTGGCCTTAGGAACCTATTATAATAGTACATCTGTCAAGATTGGACTCATTCGACGGGTCTTTGGACAGTGAGCTTATGATCAGTGGCAGAAAGACAGTCGGAAATAAAGTGATTTATGTTATTTATTACTCCAAGCATTGCTTAGCAACTAAGTTCATGGTGATCTAATTTATTTATTTATTAAAGACATGCTTACAGCATGATATGTATATCCATCATTCATTTTATAATATTGATTGGAATATATTTTTTTAAATTATTACTTAACTTACAAATGACGACACGGTGGCCTAGTTGGTAGTGACCCTGCCTCCGAAGCCAGAGGTCCTGGGTTCTAATCCCGGTAAGGGCAGATATTTGTGTGATGAGCGCGAATATTTGTTCCTGAGTCTTGGATGTTTTCTATGTATTTAAGTATTTATTTCTCTTAATAAGTATGTTTATCGTTGTCTAGTACTCATAGTAAATACAAGCCTAGAGCTTAGTTTGGGACTAGGTCAATTTGTATGAGATTGTCCCCTGATATTTATTTATTTATTTAAATAGATATCAAATTATTTACTAGCTAAGTTTTAGCCCCGCTCTGCTCTCGCTTCACTCCTTTATGTCGGCTTGCACAAATATGAGCTTCGGAAGCTTTACGGTGCGTTAAAGGAATCTATCGGTGATAAATATTTGTACCGACGCAGTTTCTCTCGTAAAACTCCGATAAAATTACAAACCACCCAACAGTAAAAGAAAACAAGTCAAAAGGAACGCGTTTTATTTTAAACAGTTTTGTCGTAAGTTGAGGTTGAATTCAGTATGCTTTTCTATATGGAATATCCGATTTTTAGTTTCGAATAATGTAGACGAATGTATCTCAGTGAAGGCTACTGCCTTCTATCAACAAGCCGCTATTGGCTGTAAAGTTTTTAAAACGTATCTATTTTTAAGAGTTTTTCGTAAGTTGCAATAAATGTTGGCAATCTGGTACAAAATGTAATCATATTGAGTTGAGATACATCAGACTTAACAACACTAAAGGTCGCATATGTTAATGTGACCCTTCTGTTCTAGTAATACCTAAGAGTACGGTTGAATAAACCTCGGGAGTCCCACGGCGCTTGCGCGGTCGCTACCAAGACAACAGACTTGTACAGTCAAGCAATTGATTCCTGGGCCATTATGGACTATATCAACGTGACGTTGTCAACCAAATTAAATGAAGTCTCTCATGTTTTGGTTGACAACGTCACTTTGATATAGTCCATTTGCTTCTTGGTCACATTGGTTCGCCCTCTTTTCTGGCGAAGATTCATGTACGGGACATTCTCTATGTGAGTGCGGTCTCGAGGAGGGAACTCCGGATCATATATTTTTTAACTGTTCAATTGCTCCAGTTTCTCTGTACAACTTTCTCCCTGATTTCATCTCTCGCCCAGCTAACCTTAGTTATGTCCTCACTTTTGTAAATACTTCCTTTGTATATATTTTAGCTAAGTATATTAATGACTTTAATATTAAGTTGTAAATTGCCATTTTGAATTTAGTATTTGTAGTTGTAGTTATTTTAAATAATCTATTTATTTTTAGATCCCCAACTGATGAGTCTGCATCTTCTTTTGGAAAAAAATTTTCACCGATCACTTGTAACTTCCAACCTTGACACTGGCAGAATTGTCCCCCTGGACAGTAGCCATATATATAAAAACTGAACTTGAACTTGATATAGTCCATAGTGGCCCAGGAATCAATTGGTTGACTGTACACATTGCCAGGGGGTTGTATCATAATATATAAAGTTTATAACACATCCATACATACATGACATCACGCCTTCATTCCCAGAGCGGGGTAGACAGAGCTACAGAAATACCAACAACTGTAAAAAGACTTGTTTATTCTGTAGCCACCTTTTGCGCAATCAGGCCAAGAAGTTTACCAGTGTATTAGTGACAGGTTGCAAGCCCATTGCCTAGCAATACAACAAGCCCTTAATCCCTTAGTCGCCTCTTACCGCATCCATGGGAAGACATGGAGTACACAATGGTCATAATATAAAATGGTTTTACTTCTGGAACCCTAAACTATACAAAACTTTTTAAAGCAATAGTTAAGAACCCATTAGGTTAGGTTAAGTTTGTGGTATACCAATCTTGAAAAGTAAACGTTGAACTTTGTATATTATGTATGACAACAACGCCGGTAGCTCGAGCACGAACAATCCAACCATGCGTCACGTTTTCGGATCGCCTTTTCTAGTCGAAAACATGTTGGTAGGTACTACAATTTTGTGCAGTATATTCGTAGCCTTTAACAGATTTTTTTCATACATTATTTTACGTATACGAATACAGTGTGTGAATCCAATCAAATACTTTAACGATGGTTAATATGCATCCTGATAAACATTTAAACGTGTGTATCGTTAACATAAGTTGTAGTTTTTCATACTAATTAATTCGCCACGCAATGTATTTGAAATAGCCCAATTAAATAATTAATTGTAATAAAATCAATAATCAAAGAAGGCTCGTAAATTTACTAACCATTTTATTAAAATCTTACTTAAATAATTATTTTCTTAAAAACTGTATTATGACATAGTTTAATACTATAAGTAATCAAAAAACTTAATCTTATTTGTTAAAATATCCTATAAAACGAACCATATTCTATAAAGCTATTTGTTTGTTCGAAGACTTTTTATTGCTCCGTAAATATTTCAGCGAAGTTTATTGGCGACATTCTCCGCACAATAGCGAGTTAATAAGTTCTGGCGGAGTGTGCGGGGACCGGCGTGTGTGTGTGTCTATGTTCGATTAAATCGCGTGATATTAAGCTTTAACTCCAACACCGTAAACCGCACAAATGTAGTCGGTTTAAGAGTAACAAGATGGCCTTGACGCTAACGCTAACGCTGCATTTAGTTAAAGGACAATCAGCAAAAATGTATGGAGCGTAGCACCCGCCCCAGTGGACATAACTTTTATATCAATGGAAACTTATTTTTATGTAAAGCAAATATAAGCAGGACGCATATCTCCATTTGCTGATCCTATTTGCATGACCAACGACACCACCGTCCATTGTCCTATATTTTAAAAACGTACCTTGTAAAATTGTTACAATTTAGAAAGTAGTGAAATAACCAATACAATAAGAGTAACAACGATAAACTATCAGTTATTGGGTGGTTTAAAGATATTATGAATGCCCTACTTACCACGTAAGACCGTCATTTCATTTTTAATCGTACTCAAAATACCTAGAGTACCTGCTTATGGCATCGACCATTCGAGATTTAATTTATTCATACCTTCAGTACTACTCTTACGAAAGAAGCAATTTCATCAGCTTTACCTCTAAAACGTTGCAAAGGAACCAATAAAATTTGCAAACAAGTTAGGTACTGGAAGATGCGTCTTCCTTCGCCCGGCGCGGCGCTGCTCCAGCCAACCGGATACAAGTTTGTAGGGAAGTCCGTGTCGACATTTGAACAGAAAGACGAGACCAAATTCTTGTTCATACGGAAACTACCTTTTTATTAAAGTTTCATTTTGTGAGTGAGCGTCACACTCGGTTTGAAAACTGATTTCGATTTTACGCCCCCGTAACCACTATACTGCGAATTTCACCGATATCGTTAGAGCCGTTTTGGACAATGTTGCTCGTTTAACAAGTATTATTTAGTATAGGCTTTTTACAAGTCTCTACTTTTTCTTGTTGTGCGGAACCAACTCAAGACGTTAATTTGCAATTTTTTACGTCTGTTTTAGCACACAAGGAGACTCCATCACTAGTCAATTGGATATGATTTCATTATTAAGCATTATTAATACAGAACATTAAACAAACATAATATTTCAAGCATAAACATCCAATCTTGCTGTTATTTACGAACCTTTCAGAATCAAATGGCTGGCGATGGACTATCAAGTACAAATAAGTAAATACACTACGAGTATATCTACCCGTTCGTACAAGGAAGGAAAACAGCGGAAATCCCCTCGCCAGGTAAACAAAGAATCCCGCGAGGCCGTAACTTACCAATTACCCCAAAAATAACACTTAGCCTTCGAGCATGTTTCATAGCTTCCCTGGAGATCTTCACCATTTATCTTAAATCGAATAATGCCGAGCTAATAGATCCTTAATAAAAATATGTTCTCTACGGGGAGCTTTAAGATACAAATTGAGGTAATTTCGTGTTTGATTTAACTTTACATTATTTCAAAGATGATTAAGTATTATTAAACTTGTAACAAACAGAATTTAACATGACAGAATGCGACTATTGCACCAGATCAGTTTAACAAAGTTGAACAAACCTTAAAAACAAAAATCATATTATTTTATTTATGGCTGACAAAATGCGTCCTTACCAATAGTCGCTGCCGACTTGTAATTGGCCACAATATAAAACATATAGTCCGGTCCGCGTGGGATGATCCCTGTCAGCCTCATTTCGAAAATTGGAACGCTTATACCCTTGCAAGCCATTATTAAAAGGTTGATTAATCATTTTAACCAATATCTAAATTTTAATGGCAAGAAAATTCTGAAAAATTATGGGGCATGAGAAGCTGAGTGGGACTCTATCGCATTTCTACATCTCTTCTGAAGAGTGTCGGTGGCCTAGTAGCGGGGGGCGACTCGATCGTAAGGTACCGAGTTTGAACCCCCGCGGGCGCCATTATGCACCAATGAGCTTTTCCAACTTAGTTACATCACGTGATGCTCTGCCGGTGAATGAAGAATGTTGTGAGGAGACTTGCTTGAACAGCTGAGTGTGTAAAAAGGTAATTTTACAAAAAAACCTACAGAGTCGAAGTTTATCCGAAAGAGATCATCTGTAAGATAAAATAAGATACCTCTATGGCTTTCCAAGCTGATTTGGGACCAGTCCCCGTAAGCGCAAGGCGGGCGTTTTGCTCTAACGTCGGGCTGACTGTACGTTTTACGTCACACGTATTGTTCATAAAAAGCGACGTCATATTCATTTAACGAGCCAGGTGAAACATGGGACGGATTTGCGTTTACGAGTATACATAAGGTCAATGATTATAATTCTGTAACGCCATTTTTTCTTGCTGTCTCACAGGGGAACAACATGTTACCTTTGATTAGTGTGATTTAGAAGTAGCAGGCGCTTGCTGGTACAGTGCAGTGGTTTAAAATGGAAATGATTTCCAAGCAATGCTTTTGTATGTTTTCGCTCGTATACTGTGGGCCTAGACTAGATGAATTCTGCGAACGTTATCGATATCGAAAATGTAACGCAAGCCCAACGATCGCGACGAGCGCTTATGAGTTTGACCAAAATAAAACGTATGATGTAGACCACTGGCACACAACTAGTATGAACCATACGCTTGACAGTAAGAGCCTACCTCTTTGTACATTGTGGCTTCAACGCTATCTCTTACGTTAAGTACCTAGTACGAGCATTAGCGCGTCATGAGAAATGTACGACGAACAGCTTCGTCCTCTCGACCGCGAGAGTCCATTAACGTCAGCTGTCGGACGACCTTTTAAAGCCAGCTTCTTAAACTACTATTACTAAGAGTTGATACATTGTTGTCAGGAACGTGACATCATTTACATGATCTATAAACAAACAGCTATAGTGCAACGATGGTAGAATCATATTTCTGACACAATGAAGAAACATTTTTAGTGGGGAAGGCTAAGTTATGACAAATCGAATCGCGATATCATACCACTGCGTCTAGAATCGGATATGATTGCGTTTTTTATTTAGTATGTTTAAATTTAGTCCTTCGAACGGTACCCATCACCTAACCTAAAACTAAACTGACTTTTTCCAGGTATCCGTAAGAATAAGTTTCAAAGCGCAAATAATAAGAACGAAAAAAATAATCCTCGATTAGGGTTTTATACTTTTCACTTCAAATTAGGTGACCTGCTCTCACGTTTGCTTCTTCTAGCATAAAAAATCAAGGTGACATTAAAAAAAATATGGAAAATCCAGTTATGATCTAGTTCCGCGTCAGGGCCTGCCGTCTCCCTGACTGACGAACACGCCGGCGGCACGGCCGGACACGGTGTTAATGAAAACGCCTCGCACTAATTGCTCGGCTGTTGCGAAACAATTATAGCGGCCATTCGTCCCGCCGGACTAATTGATGCTCCACAAACAGCTTTTCGAACGAGTAGAGTTCGGTCCTTTGCGAAATGTCTTATGTTCTTGTTTAATTTGTTCACGTTCCTACGTGGATTATTTGGCCGTTTTTCCTATAAGACCCAAATGATTTGCTTTGTCACTCGTCAGGCAGTGGATATGTGATCGATAATACAACTTGTCTTTACCATCGTTTTTCTTAAGAGCTTACTCTTGATGGCGGTTAATATAACCACTTTACTCTACTCTCCATTGGCATTTTTACTTCCTGATACGACTCGCCATTAGAGATAAGTATTTGAGTGAATGTTCCACTTCCATGTTAATAAATGAGGTATCATTATTCACAATATTGTTGGAGGACGTTTGAGTAATCTGTAGGCTATAAGCATATTTTGTGTGTTACACTAATCGCCAGCTGGTTGTGTTTAGTCAAAGTGATGAAGGAACTGGCCGATCCCATTAGAATCACCGTCATCGAATCTACTCGTATCTGCCTGTTTTGGGAGCCTGCCGTTTGGCTAAAATATTTTTGGTCAAATGTATAATTTCCCATGTTTATCAATGTTATGTACATTTTTCAGAATTTAATTTAGTATCATCGTGTAGAACCCAATAGTTTAGGTTAGGTTAGATTTTTTAAAATCCTGAAATTTTTACGGTTATAGAAAACAAAGCAGGGCCTCTATTCTACTGCGTTATAACGATAATATCGCGTTTGAAGTGATTTATGACTCGGCCGCTATTATTGTCAATGACCTAAAAGTTATCAAAACGTTGACAACACGGAAACATGTCAAAGGCGATGCCTAGTGTTATTACCGTGTAGAATAAAAAAATAATTAAATAATTTTGCTCAGGTTGGGAAATAAAACATTTGACCAAAAATATTTTGGCCTAACGAAATAGACCCGACTATCTTCGTTGTATTGCAATAAAACGTGAACAACTGACTTACAGCACTTATAGTTAAACACCGTGTCCGTGGTGTGCCCGCGAGGACAATGTGCGCCTCTCTCGCGGATGCCTCTCACGCGCGGCAAAAGCCGGCCAAGTAGCGCGCCGCGCGCCCGGAAACAGCGGCTCTTTAGATGAGCCGCTGACAAGAGACTCGCCGTACAAAGACTTTTCTTTCACCCGCACGTTTACTAATTCTAGTCAACTATGTCTATGGCATACCGCGGTACTTATCAGCATTACAATACTGACTATTCGGTTACTGTTATTTTTGCCGCAGCAACCTGCACATTAATTGTTGATCGCGAACCACGACTATTAGTCATTCTAACGACTAATGACTGCCAATGAGTTGTATATCCATTATTCCCGTTTTGCTAATGGCGTCTAACAAAAGATTAAGTTTAATTAAGATAAATTCATCTTCCCTTGAAATGGTTTTATTTGTTCAGTTTCTCGATTAAATACAGTTTTATTGTTTATCTGACGGATATCTTCGTCGACGGACTTCCCACAGACGGAACAAGCCGGCTCCGTCCTTGATCCTTCAACGGGTTGATTTAATTTTTCACTCCGGCGTAATAGCCGGGCGGGGAGTGAGTAGAGCGCCGACGTCGGCGACGTGTCAAGCCGTTGTCCGACACACGCGACGTATAATGACGCCGTCGCTCAGCACTAAGAGGTGTGAAGTTTGACAGTAATAATTTTTTGACTGAAGCTTTCGTAATAAAAAGGCATGTACTCGTAATTTACTTCGGTAGTAGTCTTACAGTCTTATTATTTTATTTTATGTTCACTTTAAATATTATTTTTGTTGCCTTTGCAAATACTCTCGCGGTCAAATAACACGGGTCAGAGTGCGTTTTTCATAGTAAACTATTTCGAAGCCTTGGTTCCTCGCCTTTTAGTGAAACCTGATGATGGATATCCCGAGCATCGATCGATCAAGGAGTTTCAGAGTGCTTAGGATACCCAACTGATTGCTTCTGCGGTTAACGCTGGAATTATGCAAGTTCAGAAAAACATCTAAAATGGCAATAAAATGTAAGAAAATTCAAATGCTGACCCAAACTCTCTCGCTGTGGTGTTAACTAATTGTGCGATTAGTTAGGTATCTTAAGAACGTTTGTCCTCCTCTATTGAACCTCGGGGTATCCACCATTAAACCTCACTCAAAACAACCCCTGGCCAGGAACTTTGGCTTCAAAATAGCCTCGTTTGTATGAAAAATGCACTCTGACCGGTATTATTTGACCGCGAGTGTATTTGGTAACGCGCTCGTTGAAGTTTTTAGTTTCAAGATAATTATTATAGTCCAACTTATAAATCGTTTGAAACTTTGTGCAAGTATTGCTAACTGCTCATAGTTTGAAGTGTCGTATCTCGGTAACTATTAGGTATAAGATTAATAATATAATAATAATAACAAATAAAGCCTTAATTTCAAACAATTTTACATCGATCTAATTTTTGTTTACATTAATAATTTATCATTTATTGTTTCTTTGTCCTTTGACAAAGGCCTCTTCCATATTTTTTCACTCATGCCTATTTGGTTCCAATCTGGTGCATGTTTTACCTAGTAGTTTCGCAAAGTCGTGGTCCCATCTTCTGCAGGGGCGACCATGTTTGTATTTGTTAGTTCTTTATGGGTACCATAAGGTGATGGTTAGACTCCACTTTTCTTTTCCCCTTAGTATATGACCTGTCCATCTGACTCTAAAACAATTATATCGTCATTGTTGTCTGATTGTGCAAAATGTGGTTACAAAATTAACAACAAGTCTTTTTAGAGTTGTTGGTATTTTAGTAGCTCTGCCTACCCCAGTCTGGGAATGAAGTCGTGATGTTATGTAATGTAAATTGTATATAATTATGTTGTCATTTCTTCAGAATTCAACTTTGCTGTAACATCCGCAGTCTGGGATATAAACATTAAAAAAAAACTGAAAATCGTCAAAAACATTATTGTTTTATAGACATGGCAGAACCCGCGGCAACATGAAAGGGATTTCTTTGAAACGCATAAAATATTTTCGCATAAAATCCTTTCCCGTAACATCCTTTTAGGCTGAAATTGCAGAACTGAATAAACATGTAGGTATTGCATAGATAGGGTTAGGTTAAGTAAGGTAAGTTTTTTATAATACTTAAAATAAAACCGTTTCTACTGTAAACACCGTTTTCGGCCAAACGATTTTATGCGAAAAGTATTACATTAACAGTAAATAAAACCACATGACACTAATCCAAAAATGTCAGATACTCGACCTTTCGGAAGGTAAAATGTATAATTTTACAAAAATAATACTACATTAGCATACAGTTAGCTTAATTGGTAGTGCTCTGCCCTACCCGCCTTCGAAGTGAGCGGTCACGGGTTCAATCCCCGTTTTGGGCGAATACTTTTGTGATAAGCGCTGGTATTTGTTTCAGAGTTAAATATTGTCTACGTACTATTATAACTCTAGACATACGTTTGATTATGTTTATCGTTGTTTAGTTCCTAAAGTCTAACGTATCCCAAACGGGTGTCTATCACTTCATCGAAACACCTTTCATCAAATGTATAATTTCAACGAACGCTATTTTCTGCAGAAACCACAATGTTTTCAGGGTATATTAAACATGTAACCTAACCTAAACTACGTAAAAAGAAAAATATACTTACCCTGAAAACATTATGGTTTCAGCAGAAAATAGCGTTCGATGAAATGATACATTCGATGAAGTGATGGGTTACCAGCCCGAACTTATAGGCCAAGAGCTTATCAGTTTGGAACTTTGTCAATTGGTGTGACTTTGTCCCCTGATATTGAATAAAAATTAATAATAATCAAACAGCAACACATACATACAATCATCATGTCACGCCATTATTCCCAGAGTGGGGTAGGCATAGCTACAGAATTACCAACAACTCTAAAAAACTTGTTGATAATTCTGTAACCACGTTTTGCACAATCAGACTAAGATGTTTACCAGTGTATTAGTGACAGGTTGCAAGCCCATAGCCTAACAGTACTACAAGCCCTTATTCCTTTAGTCGCCTCTTACGACATCCACGGGAAGACATGGAGTGGCACTATGCTAACCCGGCAACCACACGGAAAACATTTGTCTCATAAATCTAGAAAAAGCTAATAACAGATGGTTCGTGTTGACCACCTTACTTTATTTGAGAGCGAATTTAATGAGTTTGATTAAAACTTACTTCATAACATAAATAAATACCTGTAAAAAAAACTGCATTCAAATCGGTTACACCCATTTAAGTGCTACAGTGCCACAGACAGACACACACACACACACACACCACACACATTTACACGTCGAACTTATAACACCCCACTTTTTGCGTCGGGGGTTAAAAATAACAAATTAATTTGAAAATAAACAAATCTTTTTAAGACAGTTAAGACAAATCCAACGAGCCCAAACTCGATGGGTTTACTAAAAGGCAGTCCAGGGTTACGTCTCCTATCTACGAGCCTTAACAGCAGACCAGCTCAGTGGTTCCAGAAGACATTAGTGTTTCAAATGTCAGATCCCACATATGCTTGCGAGCAAACTGAGCGTGTAACATTCCTATCACACCTAACAAAAGACCTGATGACCTTGAAGACCTGAACCGATTTCCACCAAACATAGCTAAGAACACTCTCGACTGATATACCTTTCAAACAAAAAAAACCGCATTATAATCGGATCATCCGTTTGGGAGCTACGATGCCACAGACAGACACATACACATTTACACACACACAGACACGTCAAACTTATAACCCTCGTTTTTTGCGTCGGGGTTAAAAAAAGGAAAGGCTGACCGCTGTTACCATCCCCATTCATAACAGCCCCGGGCTTTACGCAGCATACGTCGCCGTTTAATGGCACGAGCGGTTCCGCCGCTGCACTCTGCCGCGACCTGCATCGTATAAAAGCACTCTGGCTGTTAACCCTCGCGCGGGACGATGCACATAAAGAGCGGACTTTACGGGCGATGACTACTCGAGTGGACAAACAGCCACCGATTGCGGAAAAACCGTTTGTTTCTGCTCAATCAGAACGGCGCTGCGTTCGCTAACATTTATTTATTTCCTAGTCCCAAACTAAGCAGCAGGCTTGTACTGTGTGTGCCAGACTACGAAAAGCAAAATACGAACGATCAATTTCAAAACATGAAATATCCAATCCTTATGAAAAAATACTCGCGCCCATCACACAGATATTTTCCCTTACCGGGACTTGAACCAAGAGCTGCTAGCTTTGTAGGCAGGGTCACTACCTACTAGGCCAACCTCATTATCAAAAACAGATGACGATCGGTACCAATTTAAAGGTCATCGCACAATACAAAACCCTGGCGCCAGATCAGGGCTGATATTCTTTTAGGTAAAAACGTATTACCTTTGATGTATTTATAACTCTTATGTACAGTCGAGGTCAAATATATGTATGCACTATTGCACCTTATTTCAATGGAAGAAGGTGCATAGTTTGTATACATATCTTTGACCTCGACTGGTACATGACTGTAATGGCGGCCGAGTTATAAACGATACTAAAACACCTCAAACGCAATAACGTTTTAAAACGGTAGAATAGAGGCCCAGCACACCGCCTCAGTTCTAAATGAAACATTGAAAGTGATTTTCGATTTGTCTCTCTTTAAGATTCACTATTAACTCAACTCGATTATTAACCTAGAAGTTTGTAAAATTAAATAAATATCAGGGAACCATCTCACACAAATTGACCTAGTCCCAAACTAAGGTCTAGGCTTGTACTATGGGTATTAGATGATGATAAACATACTTATATAGAGAAATACTTACTTACATAAATACATAGAAAACATCCTAGACTCAGGAACAAATACTCGTTCTCATCACACAAAGATTTGGCCTTACAGGGATTTGACCCCAGGACAGCAAGCTTCAGAGGCAGAGTCAGTACCACCTAGGCTAACGTGTCCCATTAGAGTGTACAAACAACATTTTAGGGCGTGCATCCTCAATTAGGTTCGCTCGTATGAGTTCGCTCGCTCGATCGACCGGCCCACAAATGAAGATTCATCAGATTACTATTGTATCGGCGTACACCACTACACGCACACACCGCAACCCATAAGCGCGTTAACCGTGTGACTGCTGCGTCATTAAAGTCTCCTTGGAACCGCCCGGTGTGACGGGGTGCGTCCGCGGGGAACGGTTTCAATTAAAGGTAACGTTCTTGTTAATACAATATGGAGCGGGATTGTGTCCTCAAATATTGAGGGAGTTATTGCAGGCGGGACCAGCAGTTGATTACAAGTTGGTTTTTATTTGCTACTGGTAATATTTGCTTTAATTCCCGTAGGCAATGTGGTTACATTAGTTTATAGTGACTCGGCTTACGAAGCTGCGGTCCCGAGTTCGATATCAGTTTAAGGGTGAATGCTTGAGTGATAAGTACAACATATTTTATTATGTGCTAATGAAAGTATATAGTTTATTTTAATGTATTTGTATGTATATCCTTGTTCAGTATTCATAGCACATGTCTAGAGGATTTATTGGGACTATGTAGATATATGTACATGTGATGCTCAAATAAATATTTTAATATTTTAAACAGCCAGTTTGTTTCGAACTTTTCCTTTCGTAGTAAAACCAGAAAAAAAAACAGAAAAGTATGAAGAATTTAGTTGTTTCCTCCCGAGACATGTTTTTTTTATTTGACGGAGATGGTTCGGCCGAGCGGCAACTCACTATCCATTTAGTTTTAAGACCATTAAGTAGTCTCTGAGGCACCGTAGAGATCCGTAATCTCATGAATGCAAATGTGTTACCAGCCCTGAGGACCAGGTGGAATGTCTCCATAAAACTGTAATGTCTATAAGGTTGTTAAATCCAAGCCAAGTGTCTATTTGACTACATAAGTATTTGCAAGTTAAGTAAGGGTTTGAAGCAAATCCTCGTTTGTTTTATTGTC